>PVJL010003511.1:0-155578 GCA_004026885.1 Lyroderma lyra
TACTGGGCGTGTGGGCGGGGCTCACCGTACATAGCACCGGGCGTGTGGGTGGGGCTCACCGTATACATAGCACCGGGCGTGTGGGCGGGGCTCACCGTATACATAGCACCGGGCGTGTGGGCGGAGCTCACCATATATGGTGCCATGTGTGTGGGCGGGGCTGGCCATATATATAGTACCGGGCGCACGCGCTCATTGGCACGGATCTGGAAAAGCGTAACTTCGGCATTTCTTGGTTTATTTTAAACTACAACCTTTAACGCCAGACACAGATCTTCTTTCCCACTTAATGTAACCATACATCGATCGCTTTTAATTAGTGTTGGCTCTTTTTTTGGTGTTTTGCTGCTTGGGATATATAAAAAGTCTGACTTAAATTAAAAAATATATATATATAAAAGCCAGCTCTCAACATGCTCACGACTCCTGCCGAAAGCGGCCCCCTTTTGAAATCCTAATCTCCCTGGCCTGTTTATTTTTATCTCGAGTCAGGTGGGCTGAGACGTAAGGGAAGAGTCCAATTTAACCCACAGAATAGATGGAGGTAATTTTCTCACGCTGTTTTGGCAGAAATTAAACATCTGTATTTAAATAACGGTGGTGGCGAGCCGGTTATTTTTTTATAGCGGAAACATTGCTGAGGATAAATAGCGCCAGAGCATAGTGGATTCTTGGCTTCGACTGGGGGGGCGGTCCGGCCTTTTCGTTGGACATTTTGGGACATTTTAGAAATGCTCATGATCAGTCTGTGGTTTCCAACCCGGAATTCTTCCTGTTGGCTTGCATGTCGCCACCCCTGGTGGGGGAACCTCCAGAATGCTCCAGTAAATATTTCAGACATCCTAGGCCCTGCTGGCCTTTCCCTGAAGTAAATTACATATTAAAGTAGCCTGGTAACTGAGCGCTGGTTGCTGTGTGATAAGGGCTGGGAAATCAATATGTTTGCCATGTGGCTGCTTGTTTATGACACCTGCCTCTGGAACAGTTGAGTAATGTTCTGTTTGTTAAGGCCGCATTTCAGAAGCTTGTATCCTGCGACAACAACCCCACCTTCGGGGGGAGGGGAGAGTGTGCAGTGCCACGACAGATACTGATGTTGCTTTTCTAAGTATGGAAGTGCACTTCTAAACAGTGGTGTTGTCACAGCCTGGGATGTGTTCCTCCCCTTGACGAGGGGGAGGGGCAGATACTCTGAGACCCTGAATGTATATGTCATAAATCTCTTACAATGTTTCTGATGTGGTCAGTTAAAGAGTGTAGCTTATGAGAAGGAAGTCTAGGGGGTGTTGAGATGGATCTCTTCCCTGGGTCCCTCTCTCACACCTGTCCCATTCCCTGCAAACGCCTGGTTTTCTCTGATAAGTACTTTCCTAGCAGCAGCAAAAAGCAACAAAAACCGTAGCTATCACTGCTGATAAGTAAGCATTTTAACCTCAGTCTCCAGTGGGGTTTTATTTTAACTAATGGATGACACTGCTGTCTTGTGACCCAGCCTGCTGGTGACTCGGGGGTTCTTAGAGCTGTGCAATGCCTGCAGTCAGCTTTGCAGAGGGCAGCGAGGCGGCCGGGATCCTGTTTGCTCAGCCTTCCGGTTTGGAACACAGCACCAGGGTTATAGCTTCTCTCCTACCCTGAGACATTCAGCAGGAGAGAAGAGGGTGTAAAGCATGTACTGTGTTGGTGTGTTTGGGGGTGCCAGCAAGCAGCACAGACCCTCGTGTCCCAGCACCCAGTTAGTGTCCCGTGGCTTCAGATGCACTTACACGTGAACAGCCAGCTCTGTGTCGTTTTGCCAAAAAGTCAGTTAAAGGTTTAAAAAGAAACATGAGCTGGCTTCTTGACCTGTACTGGGCCCCAGTGGGAGGACTCCCGATGACTGGGGCGGTGATCTCTCAATGACACTGATAGATTCTGAGACCTGGTTTTTGTTGGCATGTGTTTTAACCCAGGTTGTCATGTTCTCCTTAGTCGGGAGTGGCCAAGCGTTGCTTTCCTTTCTGGTTTCCCATGGATGGTGAGTGCCTTATCCAGCCATCTCTCCCTGCTCGGGTTCAGCCCAAGGTGACACTTACAATAGGACGCAGGTGGCTTGTAGGAGGGCTTGGTGACCAGGGCACAGACAGACTGAAGTTGTGTCTGTGTAGCTGTTTGAAAGGCTCATGATCCACGATTTCAGGTAAAAAAATGCCCCCCCCCAACGCCCATTGAAATAGTAGGTGTGACAGTTGACTCCCTCTGAGGGGGCTAGTGCATACTGGGTCTTTCCTTTGTGTTCGCTGCTCTGTCCTGGCTGGATGATTCACGCGAGCAGCTCACCCTGCTCGTCGGGCGAGTATGGTCACAGGGCAGTGTGCGGGTTTGGGGGTTTGGCGAGCTGGCCTCTTCCCTCTTGAGTTTACTCAGCCACAGATGGGGAAAAAATGAAACTTGGCAAGGATGCTTCTAGTTATTTTAGTTTTCTGGGAGGTTTTTCATCATCAAGGAGTGTGGCGAGCTGAAGGGACTCTGATAGACCCTTCGGTGAGATAGGGCACATCCAGCTCCGTGAGATTATTAACTTCCATAAGACTGGAATAAAGACACAGAGTGAGGCCACGTGAGGGTTGTCGGATTCCCACAAACCTTGATGCTGACTTGGGGGTCTGGAAGGACCCTTGGGATGGTGAGAGACCCTAGTGTAGTTTGTAATGAGGAGATAATCACGCCAGCTAGCACTTTGGGGTGTCCAGAGGGACCCTTCCTGCTGGAACATTACAAACCGGGTTGTTTTATTCTGTTTTTATTTATTTTAGACAGTTATCTCCTGTCAAGGGATTTATGATATTCACTCAGTTATGACCCAGCCCACCCTGTATTCCCTAGTTTGTATTGAAGTTCTTTGGGGCCGTAGGGGCATGTTTTCTTAGACTGATTAATTTGTCTACTTAACCAGGTTAGATTTATTTGAGGGGTTCAGTGGAAACCTCAGTGAGGGGATGTGGTGAGGTAGAAGGAGCCCGAATTTTGGAGTCAAGATGGACCCAGGTTGAGAGCTTGGCCACTTTTTGAAATTGTGTGTTTGCAGGAATGTTGTGTCCCTTCCACGTCCTGAGACTCCCGTGTTATAAGGGGAGTGTGAAGAGCCGATGAGAACCACACACAGAGCTCCTTGTTGTTAGCAGAGCGCCCGGCGAGTGTCCCTTCCCTCCTGACTGTTCTGAGGGCCTGCTTTGGTTTCTTCGTGTTTTTATGTCACTGCACGTAACGGAGACCCGTTCATGTATCTATGGCTCATGGTGTACACGTCATCCTTGATGGGGAGGGTGTAGGGTCTCACCAGTGGCTTTTAGTGTCTCCTGCTTAGGACATTGGAGGCTGCTCCTGGGACTAGAAGGCCCTGGGACAGTCATGTTTGCCCTTGCCCTTGGCCTTAGCCCCAGGAACCCCATCCTTTGGTTTGGTGGTCTTCATCCAGCTCTGTTGAGGGTCTGGTGAGCACATGGGGGTTGGCACCGAACATGAGACTGGGTGCCTTCCGAGACCTGAGCCACAGTGGTGCCACCCCGCGGACTGGCTCTCAGTTGTGATTTCCCTTTCTAGGGAAAAAAAATCCTTTAAAAGAAGTGCTTTGGGAAGGCGCTCTGGTGTGGCTGTAAGTCGTTGGCAGCCAGGCTGGGTCTGCGCCTCCCTAGGGTCTCAGCCTGCTCAACTGCTGCTCGTAACGTGCTCTGGGCTTTAAGTGCTTTTACGTGTGGACCGGCGTCCGGGTCCTTGGTGAATTTTTCACTCTGGGGTTTTCAGGAGAAACGTTTGTCATTCTTCATCAGTCTCCTCATCTGTCACAGCTGCAGTCAGAGTGGTGAGAGGGAAAAGGTGGAGTCAGTCGTCGGCTCATTTCCTCCTTCTGGGTAAACCCCGCTGCACTCGGTGTCTTTGTGGGAGTGGACCCGTTGGGGGACCCTGGGCCAGTGTTTCCGGGATGATCGGGGCGTCCGTGGGAAGACGGCCGCTTGTCCATAGCTCTGGGGTTGGTCCCACATCCCTGAGGTGTGGCTGGTTGAGTAAGAGGTCAACAGTCATTTAATTGTTTATTGGGGACCTGCGGAATTTTATGGGCAGGAGAGCTGAGGGCAATTCTGGGAAAGCAAAGCCAGTGCTGGAGCTTTCCGAGTGACCCCCTTCTTGGGCTCCGAAGCCTTTGTTGCTCCCCGACGTTTCATCGCCAGCCCCGGTGCCAGCGGCTCCATCAGGTTGGGGACAGTAGAGTCAGCCGAAGCGCTTTGCGAGCGCCCGTGTAGCCGATCCTGTCGAACGCAGGAGCCCTTCCAGGCCACTACGTCTCGCCCCTCTCAGCTGCTGGGAACATTCAAAACCCTCATTCAGACAGACGTCACCGCACGGACAGTGGGGACACCGGAGCTCTGCAAGGTGGCCCTGCGGTGCAGGGATAGTTATTCCAGCTTGAAGCCATGAGGCTTCTATTGTTAAGGGTAGTGTGCAGGGGCAGGGTGGCTGGAGGTCGCTGAGACATCCTCCTGCCCTGAGGCCGGGCCCTGTGTTGGAAGGGAGGACGGAGGCACGAGGCTGTGCAGGGAGGAAAATCAGGTCACGAGTGGGCTCCGGAAGGTGGACCCCCTCCCCCCGGCACCCCCCAGCCTGAGACCGAAGCACAGGTGAGCGTGGCGGTGGGCGCCAGGGCAGGGCCGGGCCCGTACCCCGGGGCGGCTGAGCCAGCTGCTGAAGCACCCCGACCCCTTTCTCACTTCTTTGCAGTGCTCAGGTTTCGTTTTCAGTGTGTCCCGTCTGCTGGGACTGAACAGGTTTGTTTTTGTCTTTCATTCTTTTAACTTGGGGACGTAGAAGCCGTTCTGCTTGTTGCATTTGTGTCTTGGTGACCACATAACAGCCAGCGGAATCTTTCTTCTCTTTGCTTTCTCTGAACTTTCCAAAGAGTGGGCCCCTGTCTCTCAGGGGCTGAACTCGCTCCCTGTGGCCCCTGTGTCAGCATCTAGCCTCCCTGTACACAGGATGTTTTCTCTAGCGCTTATCTGATGGCTTAGGAGATGCGAGGTGGAGATAGAGGTAACGTTTAACCCACCCTGAATTCCTTTCAAGAGCTGGGGCCCAGGAGGCGCTCAGCCTCGCAGCTCGGGGAGGGTTTGGCTGGAGCAAACCACGCTGGGCTTTCTGTCGCAAAGGGCGGTGTGGGCACCTGTGGTGGGGTGACACAAAGGGGCTTCGTGTCGGTGGCTCATTGCACACCCCTCCCTGACACCGGTGTGTGGGTTTGGAGACCGGAGAATCAAAGAGAAATTGAACCAACGTTCTTTCTTCAAGGGTGTGGGCTGTCCACCCCAGTTCTTCTGCGTTCTCCCCTTCCATTCCAGCGTTTTGGCCAAGGCGCGCCGTTTGGGCTCGCGGGGCGAGGGCGGCAGCAGGGACCCAGTCGGGCCCCTTCGCAGTGCACGCGTGAGTGTGCTTTTCCACGCTCCGCATCTGGATGGGGGAGAGGTTTAGGTGTTCTGTCTCATCCCAGGCGGAGCGTGGGTGGAGGAGGGAGAACTGACCAGGTTCTGCCCTTCAGCCCCACGAGAGTCCCTGCTCGGGAGCCGAGAGGTGGCGGCAGCACGGGGCGTGGGCCAGCGGGGCTCTGTGAGTCAGGAGCCCGCACGCCGGCCAGGAGCGTCCAGCGAGGGACGGGTACTCCCTCCCAGCACCCAGGATTGAGGCGTTGCTCACTCTCCCTGGGCCGGGCAGTCTCCCCGTTGCCTCTCCCCACCTGCCCCTTATCCCGCAGCAGAGAGAGGAAGGAAAGGGACCCGGGACAGCCGGCAGGCAGCCTGGGAGGCCGTGTGCTGCGAGGGTGGCGTGGGAGTCGGGACGGGAGAGTGGGTGGGAGCTGTTTCGTTCCGGTCTGCCGCGCGTGCTCAAAAACCAGTCTCGTCAGGTTCACTGGAGGGATGGACCTCCCGGAAGCCCAGAGGGAGAGAGCTGGTGGCCCGGGGACCAGGCGGCCTGGGCCCTGGGAGCCACGTGCCGTGGGACTCAGCCCCCAAAACAGAGAATGTCATTCTAGCTTCTGTGTCATGTTTCCATTGGAAAAGCCGTTCTGTTGATTTGACTGATTCGTGCTTTTCTCTGTGCTGATACCGAAGGGGAAGGTGGTGGCTCGTACCATGGGGCCCCTGTCTTACAGGGGCACCCGAGGAACCTCAGCCAGCTTGAGTGACAGGATTGAGTCTCTCCGGGCATCATTACTGTTTCCCCTGAGATCAGGGTTGGTTGTCATGCTGGCCGGCCAGAATCAGCTTTTTCTGAACCCGTTTTGCCAGGTGAGCTAAGTGACCTGCCCTGCAGCCATCCCCCCACCTGGGGAAGACACACTCGTGAAAAGCAGAGTTGGCGGGGGGGGGGGGGCAGCTGCCGGGCGGACAGGGCAGTAGTGCCCTCAGCAAGTTCCTCCTGATAACTGACCTCAGGCTGTCTTGTAAGCTGAGTGTACTTAGCTGGTCCTACAACAAGCCCGGAGCCCAACACTCTGGATTAATGCTCTTGGGGTGTGGCTGTTTGGGGGGGTCAGGTGACAAAAAAGAGGTGTGGCATCTGTTTAGGTTTGATTCCGGCTGAGAACTGGCCTCTCTCTGGGTTGCCTTGTTTGTTTATAAACTGCTTAAAGGAGGCTCCCCGCTTGCCCCCAGCTGTCCCCTCCTTCCCTTCTTATCCTGACAGCCTCGTAGGTAAACGTAGAAGGCACACGACCAGACTGCCACCGAGGGTGCCACTCGGACAGTGGCACCGGGAGCACCTCGCGTTGGCCGTGTGTGAATGCGGAGGGGACTGGGGGAGCCCGGATCACCAGGGGGGAGGCGGTTTTTCTTCATTTCGCTTTTAATTGCTTGATGTATAAAAGATTGTCCATTTAATTAACTCAAGAATGCAATTTCAAAAACACTAATGCTTTCCACATGATAGCTTTTAAAATAAAAGCAGCATTCCAATATTGCATACTGTCTCCTTTCCTCCCCCCTCCCCTCCTGTACGAACCCCCGGCAGCCGAGGGGTGTGAGGAGGCAGGTGCCCGGTGGGGTGGCACGTCCGCCTCCACGCTCCCCTGGGCGAGCGCTCTCCACCGTGGTCGCCTGCGGAAACGTGAGGAGGCGGCGGGCTCGCTCCCTCGGCGCCTGGGCCTGTTTCGTGGCCACATGTACCTCGTGGGGTCCCCTCCTCCTGTTACCGCCTTTTAAAGAACGTCCTCATGATGGATTGCGCAGGCAAATGGAAAAGGGGACAGCCTGAGCGCATAGCCCTGGGCTCCGGGGGACGCGAGGACCCTGCGTGTGAGGGCGTGAGGGTCCGTTCCATCATCACCCAGCTCTCTCCTCACTCCTGGTGCCCCCACCACCGCAGAGCCTGCGGGGTCCTCACCTCCGGGTCTGCCGGCTTTGCTGACCGAGACCCTTCCCCCCGGACCTCACAGCCCAGTGGCCTTGGAAAGCACAGTTGTTGGGACGAGTTTTGTCTCCACCAGGTGGACTCTGGGAGGGGCAGGTGCACACGTAGTGACACGTGTGTGTCGTGTGGTGGAGAGAGCCCAGCGATCGCTTTGGCTGTGTAGATGAGACGAGGGCAGGGAGCCCCAGGGACTCGCCCGAGGTCTTGCGGCCGTCGAGGGTCACAGCCGGAATGAGGCCCACTTGCCCGTGGGCCTAACGCCTGCTGGATTTCTCTGGTGTATTTACACCCCCCTGTCCTGGAAGGGACCTTGGGAGTCGGGGGACCCACTGACCGGCCTGCTTGGTGTCCCTCGTAGTGTGGTTCTGCTGAGGTCCGGCAAGGAGAGCGCCGTGCTTTATCGAGCCCGCAGCGCACGCTGCGGGACGCTCTGTGTTTAGGGCTGACCTCACTCCCCCGATTAGCCGGCCTCCCCGGCCGCAGGCCGCCGGCTGCTTAGAGCACGCCCAGGAGCTCGGCCGAGGGTTTGCCTGCCTTGCGATGCTCGTCGCTTCGCAAAGGGATCCTCTCGCCCACAGTGTCTCTTCTCCAGAGAACCTGATTTCCGAGCCCGCCAAAGTGACGGCAGTGCTAGAAAGTTCTACCCCGGAAAAGTAATGGCATAGCAATTGACGGGACTGAAAAGGCAGTTTCTTTCCGGTGGTCGGGTGTGGAGCACGGACTTTTTCTCAGCTGTGTGACTTGGATAGATGCATGGGCGCCAGGACAGCTATACACTCTCGGTTCTGTGCTGTGTGGGTACAAACGACCTTGGAGCAGAGTTAGACTGAGAGGGCTGGAGCCTGGGGACAGTGTACAGTGCAACCCTTTTTTTGGTCTTCCTTGGGGAGGGAGCTTTTCAGAGGAACCCGGAATGAAGGAATACGAGGAGAGCCGTCCAGAAAGGATCCAACCACAAATGCCGTGACATGGCTGGGCACTGTCCGCCCAGTGCTGTGTAGTGGGAGATGTGGGTCTAGATTTTGTTAAAAGTCGGCCTTCCTTGTCGTGGGGTCCTTTTCCCACCTCCCACCTTCATGGTGATCGCCATCGCTTTGTACCGAGGAAGCATTCGCTGCAGAAGACACCGCAGGGGTTCTGAGCGCTCTGGTGAGAGCGGAGGCTAATGGGGACCATACGGCCCATCGTGACGAATTCCTTTAGGCTTCTGTGTGTCCGATGCGGTCCCAGGCAGTCTTTGGGTGCCGGCTTTCACTCGGGGACCCCAGCCCCGGCAGCAGGGGCACAGAGCGGAGCTGAGTGCACTAAATACCTGCAGCCCTTAGCACGCGGCTGGCAAGTCTTGGGGCGCAGGGCTAGAACATCTTCGGAATCTCTTTCTGCTTTTTAAAAAAAAGCCCAGGGTGAGCCAGTAAGCCAGCGTCTGTTACTGCATAAGACGAGCTCACAGCATCTGGTTTTGAGAGTAGAACGGATGTCCATGGACCTACGCATGGGTCCCCTCAGTCCTGGCTCCCTGCCTTCTGATCTGGAAGGAGCTCTCTTTCCTATCACGGTGACACTTGGAGCTGGTTCCCCTCCCCTCCTCTCCCTCTTCCCCTTCTGAACTCTCTAAAACGCACCTAAGCTGTTAGGAAATTGCCGGTAGGGTTGATGAGGGTAGATGGCTCACGTGGGTGGACCACCTGTGATTGGCAGGCTCTGAGCGCAGCATCGGTGCACGTGACCTCACTCAATGCCCAGGACGGGCCTCAGGCATCCTGGTGTTACAGGTGAGAAACCTCATTTGGACACATGACAAGTTCAAAGAGGTTAGATCTTTCGCCCATGCTTTCAAGTTGGATGGCAGGAGACCCGACCTGGGGCTGTCTGGTGGCTTAGCCCGTACCCTTAATGCCTTCCTGGATTTTGCTCTGCGTGTTGGGATGGGCTGGCTCCAGGGCTGACGGGTAGACGAGGGCACCCAGGTAGACCTGGCGTCACCACGCTGTGGTTATGCGTGCCTCCCGTGTTTGCTGCTTCCAGCGGTCAGTCCCATGTGCAGGCTGGGGCTGGGGCACGTGGGTTGTCCTAACCCGGGACAGGCTTGACTGAGCTGAGCCCTGGCACTGAGGGAGCGGAGGCTTTGGAGGGAGCCAGGTGGAGGCAGGGAAGAGTGTGGGGCACCTGCCCATTGCTGGGTGCTGTTTCTTCTGGTGGGACTTCCCTTGGCCTTTCAGGAGCTCTCCGTGGGACTGTGGCCGTTGTCTAAGGAGCTTTGTCCCAGTGCTGACCAGCTTGGGAAGGGTGGGTTCCCCGGAAGCGCCAGCTGGCCTGTGGTGGCTGAGATAAGTTCCCTGTGCCTTGAGGTGTGACATTGTTGGTGTAGCCAGGTCCTTGGCTAGACTGAAAACGTCCGGAGCTTTCTCTGACATCCCAGACCCTTGGAGCCGGGTCCTGTCCCCCAAGCCTGGGAGCTGCTGTCTCGTAGATATCTGGAGGTGGATGGCACTCCCCAAGGCTGGCGTTGGGAGCGCAGAGAGCCCCAGATGTTTTGCATAGTTCTTTCCGTTGCCCTGATCAGGAATGCGGTCCCTCAGGACGGGTTATGGCCCGGAAGTCGGCCTAATGTAAACATCCTTGCTGAGGCCGGTCCCCTTAATCGAATAGACATGGTTTGGGGGTGAGTGGGGCTGGGGTGGGGGAAGGGAGGGGAGGAGGGAAGAGGAGAGATTTAGCAAATAAATTTGGAGACTCTCGGGCCGTCGTCCCAGTGGGTTCCCAGGTGATGCAGGGCGGGAACTGGCTTCTGCTTGGAGTTGGGGTCGTCAGGACCGGGCCAGTTCTCTTGGGGGACCCGGTTCTCTTAGACTAGGGGTGTCCCACTTTCTGGCTTCCCTGGGCCACATTGGAAGTAGAAGAAAAACTGTCTTGGGTTGTAACTAAAATAGTTGCACTCACGAGAACTGATGAGCTGATAAAGGGTCCGTGCGTCATTGTCATGATGTTTTAAGGAAGGTGACGCATTCGTGTGGGGCCGTGGGCCGGACACGCGTGTTGCGGGTGGTGTGTTACACTGAGGGCAAGGGTGGCGGTCACGATCAGGCGAAGAGCTGGGCAGAGCCGGGAGGGAGCCCGGGCCTGGGGGAGCGAGCTGGCGTGGGCCACGTGGGGACGTCTGGAAGGCGCCTCCCCGTTCAGGTCCAGGCGCCTTCCACAGCCCATTCAGAGTCAGACTACTTGGAAAACCTGTGTCCTGGGGGGATCTAGACTCCCCGAGAAGGGCCGGGAAGAATGTGGGAGTTACGTGTGTATGTGCATGGAGGGGATGCTGAGGGCTCCCCGCAGGGACCTGGGTGTCACAGAGAGTCTGACCCTCTTCACTGGGTCCCTGTGCTTCTCCTTTGAGGGGCTCAGGCATGCTGGGAGATGCTGGGTGCTTTGCCCTGAAAGATTGGGCGTAAAGTGGTCTTCCGCAGCCACCTTTGTGCAGATCCCCAAAGCAGTGAATCTGGGGTCCACAGGGAGGAGTCACATGCCACTCATCTGACTTGGCTGGTTTCCTCTTTTGTCGGGGAGCCTAGGCACACTGCAGGCAAAGCCACAGGGGCCATGCCGGCCCTGCTAGTGACCTTCCAGGGCTTTTGTGTGAGGCTGGTTTAAGCGTGTGGGCGGAGATGCCGAGACTGGTGTGTGGGTGTTGCTGGTGCAGATTCTAGGACGAAGGGTCCGGCACCGGGGGCCACCCCAGCACCGAGGAGGTGGCGCAGCCCTCTCTGCTCTGAAATCTCGGTGCGTGCGTGTGCCAAGGAGAGGGGGGATTGAAACAACTGCGTTTGCCTTCAGGATGCAGGAGCTAATCTAAACATGATTAAGCTGATCTGATTTTATAGATTGGAATTTCTAAGTGATAGAAACTGATGAGGTTAATGTGAAATATTTACTTAATAAGAAGCCTCATTACCTGACGCTGAAGGGGAGAGGCACAAGCAGGTTCCTCGTAATGGCCTGAGCTCCTGGAAATGAAGTTGGGGTTCAAGTTTTCTTGGTAAAAACTGAATTCTGTGATCTTGTTTTTACACATGCTGTGCTTAAATATTAACACCAATTGAGCAAATTGCCTTTTAACTGCCTTTATTTGCTTTCATTAACAGTATAATTTAAAAGCTCAAGAATTTGCATGGAACCTGTTGTGCGAGTTTGGGGGGGCTCTTCATAAATTAATTAATCGTGAGAACGTTACCTTTAAAGAAGCCCAGGAAACACGAGCAATGACGTGTTTTTACTGCAGACTGTTGTGCGTTCGGCTGAGAGACGTGCGTGTGTGTGTGTGTGTGTGTGTGTGTGTGTGTAAGTGTAATAACTTGGCTGGCTCCGGAAAAATTTTAATGACTGGACATGTTTTAAGTTAAGTTGAATGAACCCGATTACACTGTAGTGTCCAGAGAGCTAAAGGCAATACCGTTGGTCTTTAAGCTCTAGTTTCAAAATTAAAACCAACTATATGGTAATGGGCTGTGCCCCTTCATTTGCTTGTGCCCCCCCACCCCCGTCCCCTCGCTGGCCGCCATGGCCACACCAGCAGGGAATGGAAAGAGCAACTGGGCAGGGCCGCTCACCGCAAGATGCTGCTTCCAGCGGGTCACTTCTACGCATTGGCCTTTCGTGAAGTGACTCCAAATAGGGGAGAAGTTTCCAGAATGATTTCACTGGTGTCAGTGGCTTCCTTCTGTGCAGATGCTTCTGTGGTTTAGAACCTCAGCCATGTCAAACATTCTGAATGAGAACCGGCGCACACCGCGTCCCACGACGGCTCGGAAGTGCCCCTGGCACCGATTTTGCACGTGCTCCGCTGGCACCTCTGTCCCCACAGGCTCAGCCTTTCATCCTTCTGCGCCCCCCGCCCCGCCGCCCCGTGCTGTGGTCTGTTGTGGGTGGTTTTCCTAATGGATGTAATCTGGAGTCTAGTGCTTCAGGGTCCACAGATGCCAGAGGGCGGAATTTGTTTAGCCCTGGTGTTTTGGTTGGCCGCTGTTAAAACACATTCTTCCTCTTCTCTTTCTAAACCCTCTCTAATTTTTTTGGAGGCTTCCAGACCCTCAATGAAGAAAGAATCTCTTTCTTGTGAAGCCTTGTAGGTGTGTTTTCTTGGGTATGTGGGGATAAATCTGTATTTGAAATAATACAGTGTCTATTTTTAAAAGCCATCGTATGAAACCCAAAGTATAATAGAGGAAGAGATGGATAAACTTGATTCCATCAAACATTTAAACCGTTTTTTGCTTTTCTACTGGGGTGTTGTCCTTCTCTGACACGTTGGTTGGTTCTCTTTCTACATAAATTAGAAATATTAATGCTTTATCTGATGAACGCATAGCGAATGTTTTTCCTGGGTCTACCATTTGTCTTGTAATTCTGGTTGTGGTTTCTTTTATCACCTTGTGTTTTTATAATTTATTTAACTTTAAAATGTCACAGTGATGTCTTTGGGATGTATGCACATAAAGCCTTTAAGGGTCGTATTTTAGAATTTAAATTTGAGAAGAGTATTTGTGTGTGGGCGGGGGAGAGAGAGAGTGGGTGGGAGGGAGGGAGGAAGAGAGGAAAGAATGAATGATGTTAAAAGAAGATTGATTTTTGTTTTTCCTGTGAAGAGGCCCACTGCCTTCTGAGGGCCCCTTCTCCCTACAGGGAGATTGCTCTGCTGCTTTTATGTAGCATTTGCTTGTAGCGTGGACTTGCAGCGCCAAGACTTCTCTATTCTGAACAGACTGATCCTAAGAGTTGTCCGTCCACGAAGGCAGCCCGATCCAGTCCGTCCTCTCATCCCCCGGGTCTTGAAGACCTCATTGACGTGACAATTCCGTAAAGCCATCTCTATTTCCACACACCTCACTTTTACCTCTCAAAGCTTTCTGGCTCGTGGCAGAAATACGGCTGCATAGCTCACTTTTCTTTGAGTTTCTTTTGAGAGCCAAGACCATCTCCTGCTGCCTTACTGAGTAATAATTTGTGAATGAGTCGTTCACCAAACAGATCAGTTGTTTTCCTACATGCTCTTCTCACATGGGTAAATCCTTCAGCAGAGATCACCGGGGCCTCGAGGTCCCACGTTGTGTGTATTTGGCATAAATAAGCTTGACTTGGAAGTATTGACTCAGAAACTGGTTGGAGTTTTGGGAAGAAGAAAGAGTTGAGAACCAGGGAAGAAGAAATCCCAGAGCTGCTAGCATGGGTGTCAGGATATTCCTACTCTAAGGAGCATCTGATCATGACCCCTCCCCAAAGACGGGTTGGTGGCCGCTTATTTGATAAGATACTTATTAAGTACCTTAATACTTATTTGAGTGAGATGAAGTAGCACAAATACAAGTCATGACCTTTGCTCTTGTGAAGTATCCCATGGTTTGGGATTCGTTCAGGAACAGGGGTTTAGGAGACGCAGACGTTCGGTCAGTGACTCTTCTGTGTCATCCCTGTGGTGGTTGGGGGCTGCCTCCTCTCTCATGTCCTCTTCCTGAATGAGGCTGCTTGATGCTGCCTTTTTCAAAACCAACTCTGTTGAGGTTCTAAGTTAGCTATCTAGTCACCCAGTTAGTCTTCCACTGAAACCTGAGATTCCTCCTTTTATGTGTGTGTTCATGTATTCAGTCAATCAGTCATTCAACAGAAAGTTGGTGAGGCTAGTTGAGTGTTAAGAGCATAAGCTCCTGGTCTTTTTCTGTTAGAATGATGACTTATTAGTGGGAATAATGGGTGGTGGGAGTCCACTTGTCCCTGAAAACCTCATCCCATGGGCTGTGACCCAGTGGAAATAGCACTACTTCTGTTTCCATGACATATTTTCCAGAAATCAGTAGAAACACTTGGGTTCTTCTCTGTATTCTGTTCGGAGATGATTACTGGGGAGTGTGTCCCTGGTACTTAGCACAGAGTAGGGGGCCGAACAGAGTTGATGAAGACCGGAGTTAGGAAATTACTTTGGGGTGAGGGGGGCGAGAGGAATATCTGACTGGGGAGGGACAGAGGGAGTTCAGGGTGCACGGGTGCCTAGTGGTAACATTTTTTAGGCCTTTGGAATAAACTGAAATGTCTTAAAAATTCCTTTCTGTTCTCCCACCTGATTGATCCATTTTTTGAGTTAGAGCTTTAGTGCTATAGAGAGAGAGTATTAGAAGTTTGCTTCAGTTGTTAATAGTTCTTTCTAGAAACAGAACAAGTTGCTTTTCAATACACGGGGTGGACATAAGGGTGGGCATAAAGGTGTTCCCTGGAATGTTCCCATCCTGAGCTGCAGAGGTGCAGAAATACAGACCTCAGGAATGCAGCTCTCGCCCTCCCTCCCGTCTTTGGTTCAGGGGGAGGTAGGAGAGGGCTGTGTAGGGACGGAATCTGGCTGCAAACCCGTAGAGCTGTTTTCATGTCTCCGTCTTGGCCCGAGGAGCTGCTGAAGCGTTCCCACCTCTGGGAAAGACCTCTGGAAAGGGGCCATTGCCTTTCCATGTGGACGTGACCAGAGTGGGGGCTGTCCCCCACACCATTCAAGGGCTTGGGGTCTGTCGCCTATTCAGAGGTCAGAGGTGAGACGGACTTTGTGTGGGTGTTGTTCCCACCCCCCAGCCTTTTTTTACTTTAACTCCCTCTCCTTCTTATCTCAACTTCCAAATGTCAGCTTTGATGTCTATTATGGGGACTTCAAGAGGACTCTTAGCACGTCGGCAGGCAGGTGTTGGTTTTCGTGGGCAGGCGAGAGTCCCACACTCCTCCAGGGCGAGGAGTGGGTCCCACAGATTCCTTCCTGGCCCTTCCCCAGGGCAGCCCCAGCCGCACTTACTGCTGAGGCAGCAGGAGCCCGCCCCCCCCCCCGCCTCCGCCTCCACCTCCACCCCCGTGGTGCCATGCTGGCTTCCCCCCAGACCCTGGGCTTGGGGTGTGCACCTGGACCCTCTCCCCACCTTTTAAAGCCTGTCCCAAGGGCTCTGCCTCCCTTCAGAAATGCAGAGAGGTTGTCCAGCAGCCGCATAGTGAGGTCTCATTCATCAAAGACACTTCCACTGCCCCTTTACAGAAACACAACTGCTGTGGCTGTCCCCTGCTGACAGCCCACTAATTTATCTTTCCCGGAGGAAGGGAGGGGACAAGGACAGAGGGGCAGGCGACTGCTGCTGGCTCTGCGGAGGGGATCGCCGTGCCGCTTCCGAGTGTCACGTGTGCATTCACCTGTTGCCCCTGCAGTTCCGGTCCTGAGCAGCAGGCCAGAGGCTCTGCATCCCCTCCCAACACTGTCTACTCAGCAGGGGGTTAAAACTACCACAGGGAGTCACCGGACATGGGTTTGCGTGGTCTTCTTTTCCTTTACTGGCCAAGAAAAATTTCTCTTCCAACTCCCAGCCCTGAGGTTTGCTGAAATTGGGGGCAGAACATGCTAGAAGAAAGAAATGAGTATGGATGTATTTGTTTATGTGTGTTTAATGGAATTCTAGGTAAAGTGAGGGGTGATGGGGACCTTAATACCTGGGAACCACTGACCTCAGGAGGTACATACAGTCTTTTCAGCCTTGCTGAACCTACTCATTCTTGGGTTGGAATCTGGCCTTCTGTAATCCTCAGCTCACAAGATAGCTATTTGGGCATTTGGAAACCTCTCCTAAGTAGGTGATTGAACAGTGTGTGTGTGTGTGTGTGTGTGTGTGTGTGTGTGTGAGTGTCTGAGTATGTACATGCATGTGTGAGTGTATGTGGTGTGAGAGTGTGTGCACGCTTGTGTGTGAGTGTATGTGGTGTGAGAGTGTGTGCACGCTTGTGTGTGAGTGTATGTGGTGTGTGTGTGTGTGCGTGTGTGTGTGAGTGTTTGAGTATGTACGTGCATGTGTGAGTGTGTGTATGTGGTGTGAGAGTGTGCACGCTTGTGTGTGAGTGTATGTGGGGTGGGTGTGTGTGTGTGTGTGTGTGTGTTAATGCCGGGTCTTCATGGGGGAATGGCTTTGAACTCACTTTATTCAGTTCATCAGCAATTTACTGAACACCTACGCGATGTGTTGTGCTCACCTGGAGCAGAAATGGTGAGGCAGAGTCCTTCTCCTGGCTCTGAATGTGGGGTTGGTGCTAGTACAGAAGTGGCTGTAATAAAAGATAGGGTAAAACATGGTCCCTGAGACAATGAGAAAATGCACTGGAAGCTCCAAGATGGGCACGACTGTATGTGAATTACTCATTGCACACGTATTTGTCAGGTCCTCCTATGCGTGCACACCAGGCAGTGGGGGTACAGAGATCTAAAGACAAGGTCATTGCCCCCAGGAGTCTTACAAGCTGGTGAGGAGAGGCAAACGCACAGACCCCGCAGTGCATTGTAGTGTCACACTCTATGCAGTGTAATAGAGGCGGTGAGGGAATGAAGAACATGTATGTGGGTGTGGAGGTGAAGCTGTGACTAGCTGTGTTTTGGGAGGGGCTGCAGACAAGACTTTCTGAGAAGGTGAGAAGGTTTTGGAAGAGGAGAGAAAGTTGCTGGTTGGACAAGAGGGAAGGGCCTTCCAGATGCAAGAAGCAGCATGTGCAAAGGCTGGAGAGGAGGGGGCGGGGAAGGGCAGGCCACTGGGCTTTCCTGGAGCTGGAGAGGCGTGAAGTGGGGGCATTTGGATGCGACGCTGAGCCTGTTCGGAAGGTTTCACTTGCTCAGTGGAAGGGACCTCAGTTTTACTCTGTACATTTGTTGAATGGCAAGATGTTGAAAGATTGTCATCGGGTGAGTGAAGTAATAGGAAGTACCTTTTAGAAAGAGCACTCGGAGTGTGTCGTTGAGGGTGTGGGCCTTGGTCTGGAGTCAGGGCCGGCACGTCGGAGCCTGCTGAGGGGTTTGGGTGAGAGATGATGCGGCCTGAACTGCTGCAGTTGCAGAGGAGGTGGCGGGGGCGTGGACTGCAGAGTGACGCGGTTAGGTCCCAGGTGATTGGGTGGGACAGTGATGAGGAGGGAGTGGAGAGACAGTCCAGGATCCTAGCTCCGATAACTGGGGGATGGACTCTAAAAGGCATTCTGGGTGGGAAAATCATTAGGTTTAGTTTGGGGCGTGCTGTTCGAAGAGATCTTGGGAGAACTGTGCAGAGGCGGTCTGTGTATTTGCAGTGGCTCACAGAGAGTTTGACAGCCGGAAGTTGTCGGTGGACTCACTCCACTGTGTTCGTTGACTTTCGATGACGTCTCTTAATGCCACAGCAGAAGGTGGGGTTTTTGGAGTTCCCCGAATAATGAAAACTGTTTTCCTCAAAGACATTTATTTGTGTGTGTGTGTGCTAGCATCTGGAGAGCAGAGATAGACATTTTCCTGGGGTCTAGATCCCCGAGCTCCTAATTAATCCTGTGTAGTTAGTGACTGATGAAATCATGACTATGAAATTCTAATCCTCGGCTATATAGACACAACTGACTTTATCACAGGATCCCAGGTGCGCGTCTGAAATGAGCGTGTTGCCTCTGTTGCATATTTGATTACTTTATAAAATCCGCAGGATCTGGGGAAAACGGGCTGGAGTTTGGGGGAGGGCTTTTTTCTTTTTAGTAGTCTTGATTGATCAATGTTCAAATGTATATCGCAGAATCTTAGAACTTGGAGACCACACCGTTGTCCCACCGGAGGAAACGTAGGTCTGAGCATTGACGTGACGGAAACCCCGGCTCCGGCTCCATAACCCATTTCTCCCCTCCCACCCCTAGGAGAGGTGGTCTCAAGTGAGGGGTTAGGAGGAGAATAATGTCTCTAATTAACGGAGGGTGGGGAGTGTGTCTGTGACAAGCTGGAGTGTTCCAGCAGTCAGGGTTTTACGTACCTGAGGGACGGACTCTGGATTGAACCAGCAAAGAGTTGGGGCGGGGGGGCACGCAGGGTGCACAGGTCACTCAGACTGTCACTTGGAGTCCAGCTGACATTTCAGGCTGACCCTTGTGATAAAGAATTCGGGGCGTTGGGCGTGTGCACGCATGTGTGTGGGTGTACACGTTTGCTCTCCCCCACCGCCTTCGCTTGGGGGTCCCTGGACGTGCCTATAGGATTCCCTGTGAAGGGGACGTCCTCGGGGCCTGCTACTAATAATTCGGCCCCCACGGCTCTTCTGAAAGACGCACACGGCTGTCCATGTGAAGCCGGGGCGACGTCACACTGACGGGTTCTGTGTTTGCGGGGCGGTTGGGACCGCGTGGTGGAGGACCCCGTCCAGCCTCCCCCGGAGAGGTGGGAAATGCCTGTTCGGGTCTCCGCGGCGAAGGGAGGTGTGAGTTTTCACAGCACCAGGACAAGCACGCCCCGCTGTGGCGCCTCCGGCATGTCAGGCCTTGCGCTGGGTGCCTTAACAGCCAGATTTCCCTTCGTCCTCGCGCCAGGTTCGTGGGAAGTGTCAGTAAGTCGGAGTACAGGCAGCACCTTGCAGCTCAGCGTGGGGAAGGGCCTCGCCCAGTGTCTCACGGCCGGGACATGCTGGAGCTGGGGAGTTGCACCCAGCTGTCCCACTGCCACGACGTGCCGCCCGTGAGCACAGCTCTTCCCACCAGGGCCTTCGCTCTGGAGGGACTGAGAAGCACCTCCCTTTACAAGGGGAGTACTAAGGAGAAAGATGACGGTTCTCTCTCCTGATTACGTGAAGGGCAGAGTCCTGTGGACACAGTCAGAAGACCTTGGAGGCAGAGCACTGGGCTAGGCGGCCTGGTGGGGCCGCTCCAAGAGGGAGGTGTGGAAGAGGAGAGACGGGCCTCTGCATCCAACCACTTAGGGGTCCTTGAGGTCCCTGAGAGTCTTTCCTAGGGGCCAGAGAGGCGTCTGGAGGCCCCCTCCCATCCGATCCCCATTCCTCTGTTTCCGAGGTGCCCTCAGGACCCCAGAGGTAGAGGCAGTGCTTCCTAACGGCTGGGGACAAAACGCAGGGGGCAGTGAGCAGGCGGAGTGGCTGTCCCCCTCTCCCCCAGGCTTGCTTTGGGCTCCGTGTGGCCTCGTCGTCTGGAACTTCCCTCTCCCCTGCTGTTTGCATCATGTCCTTTCCTGCAGTCCATTCTGTCCTCTGAAGTGGGAGAAAGGGTCTCTCCTCCTTTGTCCCATGTCTGTTTCTACTGCTGTCCCTCTTGGTACCCGGTCCGTAGTCAGCCCAGGGGCCACTGCGTTTGCGTTTCTCCGTGGGCTTCGTCCGCATTGCTTTGGGTGCTGTGTGTGTTCGACTCGGTCAGAAGCTCTAGACCAGCGGTGTCCAGCCGTGTGGCCTCCCTGGGCCACCCTGGAAGAAGAGTTATCTGGGGCCGCACGTGAAATACACTCACACTAATGACAGCTAATGAGCTACAGAGAAAAGGTCGCAAAAAAGTCGCCTCGTGTTATAAGAAGTTGCGTTGGGCCACATTCAAAGCCATCCTGGGCTGCGTGTTGGACATGCCTGCTCTAAAGGGTGGCAGTGACATGGTAGGAGCCAAGTCAGGGCTCTTGCAGGGAGCTGAGGCCCCTCGTCCGAGTCAGTGGGTTATGGTGACGGTGGCTGGTTGGGAGCTGGGGTAGAGGGCTGGGACTTGGACAAGAAACATGGAGAAGGGAAAGGCCAGCACGGACCCTGGCCGTCTGTCTCCTCCTCGGCTGTCGTCTCCAAATCTCCTGCCCGTCCCTCTCCTTTCTCTCCTCTGGGAACTCCTGTCACCTTAGCCACTCCAAGATGGCGCCTCCACTGACGGGAGCCAGTCCCCATATAGTTTAATGGTTGGGGACACACTAGGGGGCCAGTCAGGGGTGCCCGCGTGCAGTCCTGGGTCCCGTGAAATCCTCCCTGAGCCTCGTGCTCACAGAAACCTTAGGGTTGTACCAACCCGTGGGAACAAAATGCTGTTCAGACCCCTTTTCCTAGTGAGGAGGCTTCTCCATTGATGTAGTGGGAGGTGATTCACAGCTAGTCCTCCAGGACAGAAGCGCCGGATTGGTAGCGTTTGCTGGTTTCCATCGTATAAAAACGGCCCCGCACGGCCCACTGCAGCGGCTGAGCTGAAGTCACCAGAGATGGCGCGGGGGGAGGTGCGGCCGTGGTGTGGACTGACGCCCCGGCAGCCCAGGTCGGGCCCCGGGACGAGGGCCGTCGTTGCTCGGGCTGCCCGTCGGGTGGGGCGCTCACGCCCTCAGCAGTCACAACGTGAAACCACCGCTGCTGTGTCCTTTGTCCTTGCGATGCCCGTGTCTGCGTGTCGGCTGGCCTCGTGCCTATTAAGTAAAAATGCTGCATACGTTGCTGACATGAGCTGAATACGTATGTACATTCTCTCATCCCATCTTCGCCGTAACCCCACGAAACTACTATCATCTCCATGTTATAGGCGAGCAAACGGAGATGAATGGCTGTGTAACCTACTCGGGGTGACACGGACGCTCGGGACAGAGCCAGGATTTGAGAGCGGGACGGTCTGGTCCCAGATCCCAGACCTTCACCCACTACATCACGTTGCCAGTTTCATAGCACTTCACAGATGGCTCTAAATTTGACTCTGCTCCCCCGGGAGTGTCCTCCAGCACGACCTTAGCGCCTGATGACAACGCTTCATTTTGGACTGTCAGGATAGATTCTCTGAGATGGGAGGTGTCGCGACCCTGTCTTCAGGCTGTCCTCCAAGACACTTCCTGAGCCCCAAGACTACAGATTTCACCCGGGACTGAGATGGCTGCATTCTTCAGAGACGCTGGGTTTGCCTGTTCCAAAAATGGTGATTTCTATAGCAACCACTTATTCCAGCAGATGTGTGCCTGGTATGGTTGGCAGAGGGTGGCATCAGAAATGGAAACAGCCTTTTGATTCTTCGCGTGCTGATTGCGCGCCCTGTATGGGAGGCACGTGACAGGGAAAACCATGGCTTCCTTAGGGTGTAGGAGAGACCCACGGCCCCGCCAAGAGGGAATGGCTGTGCAGGACCCATGTTTGTCTGGAGCTTGAGTTGGGCTGTATTTGCATTCCGGTTCTGTAAGGGACATTTCTGGAAGGTGCACCTGTTGGATTCAAGTCCGTGGATGCTTGCCACTTTGGTTTCTGCAGACCGTCACCGTCCGGGTAGGGCAGTTCAATAAACACGGTGAGGACGCCGTCTTGGCTCAGAGATCTCAGGGCCTATGTTCGTGGGTATCACTTAGAGCTCCTTTGGCTGTAGATTACGGACCCAGTTTGAGCCAGTTTGAGCTAGACGAGAGGATTTGTTGTCACAGTACGGGGTTGCCCCACGGAGCCCAAGGGCAGGGACACAGCTCCGCCTTCGAAAGGTGAGCCGTTTTCCTCTCTCCGCAGACCAGACAGAGTCCCCAATATGGTGACCCCGGGACTCCCAGGTTTACGTGTGACAGGACCGGATTGAACGTTCCCTGTCTGTGTCCCAAAGTCTAGAAGAGAAGGAATCTGAGCGGTGAAGCTTGCGTAGGTGTCCGCCCTGGGCTGTCACTGCAGGTGAGGGCCGTGGTCCCAGTCAGCTCGGGCTGCCCTACTGAAGACCACAGGCCGGGTGGCTTCCACAGCAGAATTTATTTCTCAGGTTCTAGAGGCTGGAAAATCCAGGATTGAGACTGAGCGTGCTCTGGACCTGGGGAGGGCTCTCTCCCTGGCTTGTTCGCGGTGACCTCACACGGCATTGTGGGGTGGGGCAGCACGTGAGCACGCGCAAGCTCTCTGGGGTCTCTTCTATTAAGGACACTATTCCTACTGGATCGGGACATCACCCTTACCACCTCATTTAACCTCAGTTACCTTCCATGTGTGGTCACATTGGGGGTTAGGGCTGCAGCCTGAGAATTTGCGGGGACACAGTACAATCCATAGCGGTCTTGTAGGATAACATAGGTGCTGGGGTCCACCCTTGGGCCATGGAGGTTGAATGGCACTTCCCAGATCCCCCAGAAGGAGACCACTGTAGATGGGAAGGCTGAACACAAGGCCAAGACGACACCACATGCCAGATCCGAACGTGAACCTCCTTGTTGATGCACCGCATTGGGGGTGAATGGGTCTGCATGCATGTGTGTATAAGTGTGTCTGTGTCTGTATGCACACACACACACACACACACACACACACACACACACACGTGTGTGTGTGCTAAATACAGTAGACTCTCCGTCGCTTGAGTTCCAGTTAATGGAGAGTCTACTTACATTTATCCGGCATCTGCCTGACCCCCTGGTGCTGGTGAACGGCGCGTCCACGGTACCGGGTCCGGCAGAAGTAGCGCCCTTTCTAAGGTAGTTATGTTAATGTCGTTATGATATTGTTGTTACAGAATTACAGGCTCATGAGTTTGGTATAGATTACAAGCTCATAAAAAAGGGGGTGCTATTTGTGCTGGACCCCGTGTCTATAACACATATATAAATAAGCGTGTGCATAAAACCCGAGTGGACCTTTTGGAGAAGGCGTGAAAGAATTTTTGAGGATGGCGTTGGGTCCCTTTCGGCTGTTAACACTTTGATGAGCTGTTTGCCAAACTGGTTCACACGTGGGGTTTGTAATTAAGTGTAAGTTTCCATTTCTCCTGCTCACGGGTTCTCTGTCCTTCAGTGGAATCATCCAGAAGAGCTGGAATGGCAGTGTGCCAGTGTCCTGGCTCTGTGATCCAGAGGACTTAAGTGTCTCTTACTGACAGTGGCCTTACATTGGGTTTTTAATAAAATAAAAAGAGGTGATGTGGGGCCACGCACTCCTGTCACCTGTGATTAAACGAACATACAAGGGTCTTTTGTGGCATGTGTCCCCTGAGTGGGGGGATACAGGCAGCTACCAGAGACCAGATGATGAATATATTTTTAAACTTGGAACTCGTGAACCATTTTATTATTTCTGAATTAGGAATCAAAACATATGAATAATCTCAACGGGGCATCCACAGAGGCATTCTGCTTGTAAGGCCCCTTCTCTCCGGGGAGGCGGTCAGGGGTGATGGGGAGCTTGACGCTCTGTGTGGCTCTCAGGACATGCGTGTCATGTTTGCTCAGTTTCCCGGCTGTCGTCAGTATTATCCGAGTCACATCACTGTGGGGTCAGGAGACCTGATGGAAGCAAACAGCCTTCTTTATGTTTTAATACATTATTGCCGCCAGTGCTCACGACAGAGGCCGTGGGCAGGAGGTGGGCTCGTGGTGGCGGCTGTGCTGGTGGCTGTTAGGACCGAAAGGGCAGTGGCCAAGGTCTCAGGCGGACCTCACACGCCTCTCCCACTCTCTCCCGCCTCTCGGTGCCTGTCCCTTCTCTCTCCCCCCAGCCTCCTCCCAAACAAGGTCCCGGAACTGTGGGCTTCTGGAATGACACCCTCGCTGAGCTCTGGGATTAGGGTCCGTCATTTGGAAAGGGGAAGGTGGGAGAGGAAAAAAAGACACCCAAACATTAACCCCTTGGGCCCACAGCGCTGCGGGGCCCCTCACCGTGCCGGCCCCGGCGGCAACCCCGCGTCTCGTGGCTGCATCCCTGAAACCTGAGCTTCGCGTACCCGAAGGAGACAGCTAAGCCAAGCTGGGCTGATGAAAATCTCTGTCCTTAGTAACTCGGCCGGTCACACCTGTTCCAACCTCTCACTCGCCCTCATGCTCGGGGGCACAGGGACGGGTGACTGCCGAGTACAGGGGGGCGGGCTGTGGGGAAGGCAGGGTCCTGAGCACGGGACACCATGCCTTGTCCTCAGGGAGCTTGCACAGGGCGGGGACACAGGCCCAGCATGTGGGGGCAGGAGGGCACAAGCCATTACTGACTCTCTTCCCTGTGCCCGGCACAGGTCCTAGGCCCTCTGCCTCCCACACTGAGCTGGTCTCCTTTCAGCTTTCGTTGGTTTAAAAAAAAGAAAAAGATGGACAAACAGTAAGACACACGTTTTAAGACACGAAGCACTAAAACTTCATAGTTAGCAGTATCCGCGTGCCTCCTGCATGTCAGCCCTCCTCTACGGAAATGGGTGTGTGTTTTGTTTTTCTGAACTACTTTCAAACCTGCAGGGAAGTTTCAGTAACAATACAGAGAACTCCCATTTTGCTGTGACCCGTTTTTAACATGTGCCCCCCGGGTTTCCTCCCGCTCTGACCTGACCACGTGGCGGCCTTTTTCGGTAAGAGGTAAGTGGTATTGTCCTTTTCCCTTTAGACAGGAGGAAGTCACGGCCCTGAGACGTTCAGCAAGGTGCCCAAGGTCACGTCACGATCAGATGGCACGGGCAGGATTCAGACACACTTCCCCATGACGTCACTTGTGTTTTAATTTTTGTCTTTCCTCCTGGGACTTCCGGTAGGCCTCGTGGAGTAGGAACGTTATTGCAGGGGCCGGTAGAGGCGGAGGGCAGGAAGAGGTTGATAAAAGGGTACAGACTTCCAGCTCTGAGATGTGTGAGTTCCGAGGACTTAATGCAAATCAGGGTGACTGTAGTTTTTAACACGGTATTGTGTGATTGAAGTTTTCTAAGAGACGAGAACGTAACTGTTCTCACTGAAGAGGGGGGTAGATCAGTGCTGGTGATGAACGTGCTGACCAGGTGGGAGGGGTCATCTCCCAATGTAGGTGTCTCTCGGATCATCGCCGTGTTCACTTGAGCGTGTGTTGGCCGTTACACCTTTATAAAACTGAAAAAAGGGGAAGAACTAAGCCGCCTGCCTAGTTGGACCCTGAGCTCTATGGAATACTGGGATAATTGATAATTAATAAATATTGGGAAAAATGGCTACAGCAGCCATGTCCATTTCCTGCACAAGGAGCGAGTGTCACGGGAAGGGAGACAGCGAGCGTCCTCCCTTTGTCCCCCCCAGACCAGGGAGCCCCTGTAGTGCACTGGTTGGGTTTCCCCTGGGGGGTGGGGAGGCAGATGGGCTGGTAGGAGGGGTCCAGGTTGCTGTGTGATACAGGAGGGCACCTTGCTTCAGGCCCATGTCTCTCGGGCCAGCCAGGTGAGGTCTTGAGGATCATACCTAGACCCCGTCGGTGACGTTCACTCCAGAAATGCACCTGTCTGCCACGAAGACGCAACGGAGAGAGCAGAACCACCTTTGCCTCCTGGCCGGATCTGGGCTTGCGCACTTGGACTCTGGGGATGGGTGTGCCCTCAGAGGCACAGGACTGCAGCGGGTTGGGGTCGCGTCCTCAGTTATACTCAAGGCCCCCCGGCGCCTGCTCACTGTCAGCTCCCGGACGGAGAGGTTTGGGACAAGCTGTGCCCCAGGCTCTGCCGTCTGCAGCCTTTCTGGCCTGAACGCTTTGCTCCTAAGCTCTGCCTGGAGCCCGTCCCTTGGGCCCAGGCATGGACGGTGCTTTTATCTAGTGCCAGCTCGGCCCCAGCCGGCCTTCAGATGAGCTGAATTTGGGGTTCTGTGTTGAAACACCCCGAAGGGAGCCACTGCAGAGGGGCCTTGTGGTCCCCTTCTCCGTGCAGAGTTTTGGCGGCCTCACCTCTGGCCCCTCTCTGAGCGGGTACGTCCGGTTATTGGGGTGGTAGTGGCCCTGGGTGTAATGTAGGTCTGGACCGGCCAACTCAACTGAGTCCTGGGGGCTGACCCAGGACATGTGGCTGTGACGGAGCTGGGTGGTGGGGTCAAGGACAGGGAAGGTGGCGAGGCCCTGCCCGTGTGATTCGGGGGAGCTGAGTGTGATGGACAGTGGCCCTGGCCTTGTCGTCATCAAGGGTGGGATCAGGGACAGAGGTACAGTGAGGTCAGACAGGACCCCTCGTGAGGGAGGTTCTGAGAGCTGCTCGCTGGAGACGTCCACGGACTGGAGGATGGCCCTGCGCGTGTCCTCTGCTGAGGCCCGAGGCCCAGGTCCCATGGCCTTGGGGTGGGGTGGGGGGTCCCCTCCTGGCCCAAGGACCCAGTTGAGCTCCCGCCCCTGCGAGCAGCCACCCTGATTGGTCCACAAAATGACATTCGTCATGGGATCTGCTGTGCTGTTCTGGGTGCAGTGGCCTTGTCCCCACCTGGTGGGCCGGAAGCATCTGGAAGGCGAGGGCCTGGCCTTTCTCCTTCAGCAGAGCAGAGGCGGGGACTGGTGGCCTCTGAAGCCAGCGCGCTGCGTGTTCCGGGCAGCTTCTGGCCCCTGCCTGGGGCTCGCACTGCCTCCTCTCATCTGCTCCCCTCCCTGCACGCCTGGGATCGCAGTGGTCCCCCAGGATGTGTGCGTGTGTGCGCGTGCTTGCGTGCGTTTCACAAGCCCTCCCCGCGTGATACGGCCTCTGGGTGCAGCTCTTCTCATGAGCACCCCCACCCGACCTTGTTCTTCTCTTCTCCTGCAGCCCATGGGCCACGGGCTTCCCAGAGTGACCTGCGGACCCCCAAGGCACGTGTTAAAATGCCTTCGTCCACAGTAGTGGGCTGGACCCAGAATCCCTGGGGTGGGGGCAGAGAACGTGCCCCACAGATCATTCGCGTGTGCACTGACATCAGGGAAGCACTGTAGTGGCGGAGGCCCCCCACTTCCCTACCTCCTGCCCTCCCACACAACCCTGAGCTGTGGCTGCTGTTGCTGAGATGTCCCCGCTGTCCTGGTGTCTGTGGAGGGACGTGGGCCTGACTATGGGATTGGATGGGCTCTCAGCTAGGACTTGAGTCAGGAGTTGGAAGAGGGAAGGATTGAAAGGGGGGGTCTCGGACAGATTAGGGTCTTTGTGAGGCTGCCAGGGAGGCAGAAGGGCTCAGGAAGGGGCCTGCTCCATCATCGGGAAGCCTGGAGCTGCCATCCACGTGGCCAGCCCGTGGCCACGCAGATCTCTGGTTCTCTTATTAGATGGCAGTCCCAAGTGGGGCTTTGGGAGGGGTTGTGTGATCAATCTTGTGCCCCAGAAAATGCAGTTCAGCACAGGTTTCGGGGTGCAGCTGCAGGATCTCGGTGCTGTCGCCTCAAAAGGCCAGAGACGGGGTGTTGAGAGTAGGGAAGTCCTTCCTCCCTCCCTAGCCTCCCAGCGGCATCACTAACAGGAGGCAAAGGGACAGATCCACTGGGAAGGGGACAGGGCTGGGCGTCGGGCCCGCCCGGATCGAAGCCTTTCTTGCTTAGTTTTGCTAGAACTCACTCCTACCCCTTCTGGCCCTTGGCTTTCACGCAGGGTCCACAGCCACGAGGATCGGGGAGAAACCACTAGAGCTGCGTGGCTTCTTTAGGAAGGCCTGGGGACCAGGGGCAGGGATCCCAAGCCGTTGGTGACTTGAAAGGTGATGCCCGAGTGATGTAGTGACAACTCCCCCACATGCTTGTGCCATGCCAGCATGAACACCCAGAAACAGCTCTTCAGGGGACCCGCTCCTCCAGGCCGAGAAAGGGCAGTCAGCAACTTAGCCTGCTTTTGCTTTATCACTGGGCAGCTCCCCCCAACCCAGCTGCTTGTGAGAGGCCACATGCAAGGTGACTGAGCCCATAGTTCTAGAGAGAAGGGGGGATGCCATCCACACGGGGAGCTGGGGGGCTGAGGAGACTGGGTTTGCATCCCAGCTACCACTTTCTGGCTGTCCAGTCTTGGGGTATGTTCCTTCACCATCTAACCCTTAGTTTTCTCACTCACAAAACGGGGTGTAAAAGCCGCAGACGCCTCCTAGGGCGTGTTAGGATTGGGCAGGGGGAAGCCAGGAAGACCCTCGTGAGTGCTGGCCCCCAGTGAGCAGTGAATGAGTGGCAGCTGCGGTCGTGAGCCGGGGTGTGTTCCGAAGATGCTGGTGACCTCGTCCTGTGCAGGTCGGGCCCACAGAGACACGCCGTGTCCGGGCAATGGAGCCCCGGGCCGGTGTGGGAGGGGGTCTGGTTAGTGCAGTCGGTGGCCTTTCCCAGAAGTGGGCGTGTGCCTGTCATCTGCCCCCTGGTGTGCCATTTGTCCTGTGCAGGCTCCTTTCATCAGGGCACTGGACGGGCCAAGGGGAGGCTGACACCCAGCACTGAGGGTAAAGAGAGTGGACAGGTCCCTGTGCGGGAGCTGGCTGAACGAGGGGGACAGGCCTGGGCCCTGCGTGCATCCAGGAGCCAAGGGCCTGCTTGGCCAGCTCGGCGTTTAGCCTTGGGTCTGGATGGGAAGTGGACCAGGACCCGGTGGGCAGGTCCACGCAGCTCGCTCCTCAGTTCCAGGGGCTCCCCTGCTCCCCTTTTCCCTTCCCTTTGAAAAGAGTCAGCAAAATCCTTATTTCCATAAGCATTTTTCCTGGCTGTACAAAGCCTCCTCCCAAACCTGTGATTATAGCTGTGGGTGCTATTTTAATCTGCTCTGTGGAGAGGTAAGAGGGTAGCGATGACTGTGCAATTACTGAGTACATTTGATCCGCGGCGCAGCCCCGGGAGCCGGCGGAGGGCCCTCCGAGCGGGATGGGGCCGTGCGTGGCCAATCGCTTTCGAATTTACTAAAAATACGCCCCTCTCACAGCCGTGCAGATATCCTGATTTTCCTCCCCGAGGCTTGTGGAAATTCCCGGCTGCCTCCTGCCAGCCGCCGAGCACGTGTCCCCTGGCCCTCCTACCTGTCCCCTCTCTCTTTGTCTTGGCGCTCGGGGCCGGATTCCGTCTGGACTCTCGGACTCTCTGCTCCATCCCACCCCTTTTCTCTTCCCTGCTCTTCGCTTCCTGCTCCAAAATATTTTGCGGTCTCCTGCCCGGCGCACTGAGCGAAACCGGTTTGTCATTGTCGTTTTTCAGGGTCAGAAGAAAATAACTTGGGATCCCACGTCCGCCGGCGATTTCACACCCAAACAAGCGGGCCAGCGGGGCCGACACCGCGTCGCCCGCGTGCATCCCCAGGCTCCCTGCTCCATCTCTGTTCCGATTTCATCCACTTTTCTGTGTGCAGCGGCTCAGAACATGGGCTTCGCCCCCGCCCGCCCCCCTGCAGCCCGCTTTCTACCGGTGACCTTGGCTTTCCCCGAGTGTGGCACTGTAAATGAAATGTGGCATCGCCACATGTATCTTGATAAAATGTATCAGTGGATGAATTGATTTTCATATTGATTTCCTCGGACGAGCAGGGCGTGTGTGTGTGGAAATCAAGTGTCTCTTCATGTTGGTCCTCAAGCGTCAGGATGCCTGGGGAGGAGCGGGCTTTGTGTTTCTTTCACTCGGGAGAAGTTTCTGCTCCTGAGCTGGGGGGAGAGGCCGCTGCTTTGTAGGAAGAGGAAAGAGCACATGTCATCGGGGTGCTGCTGGACCCCAGAGAGGCCTGTGCCATCCCAGTGACTGCCTGGTTCTAGGAGAAGACCGTTCGTCCGGACGCCCCCAGCAACTTTGCTGTTGGAAGGAGCTGAGAAACTCTCAGGTCACGTTGGAGGTCATGGGCACCAGCCTCACAGAGGGGCTTGGATGGGAAGATAAATTTGCATTTGATCTTCGTACCCTCCCCCTGGCCACTTTCCCCTTTCATTTGTCAGGTTAGTTAAGAGGTGGCATTTGTGACTCTAGGACTGATGCTGTGGCCCAAGGGAGCTGGGGGGGTGGTGGTGGTGGTGTGTGGTTGGCCAGGTATAATTCATATGTGTCACCGCCAGTGGATGGGCGTGTGTCGGCATGTGTGCTGGCAGCTCCATGCATACCTGAGTCCTGGGTGGGGCTGGGATGTGGACGCAGATGGACAGAGGTCTCCAGGCTTGCAGTGGCTTTTTTTAGGGAGCTCTGGAGGACAGGGAGGTGATCAAAACTTCATTTTCTCTCCTCTGCAATTGCTTTCTCAATTCCCTCTCCCAGCTGCTTTTAAATAAAATAGATGCTTTCAGCCCTCTATTTGATCCAAGAGGTGAGCTGATAGTCGAATCTTTTTATGGGGCTAAATAAGCGTAGCTTAAGGTGATGCTGTGCAGGTATGCGTATCTCAGGTAATAAAGCACAGTTAACTGGAATGCTTGGAAATGAGGCTGTGTGACTCATTGCGTTTTCTGGCCAACCAAGGCTCAACTGGAAAACCCTTTTGGTTCTGACCTCTGCTGAAATGCTTTGCAAAACAAAATAGTACGTTTTCCTGTGTCTGTACCTTGGGCATTTCATGGTCGTGCAGCACACGAGGGCTAATGAGGGCTAGTGTTTTCCTTATCACTTACAATTGCACGCGCCTCATGGACGGCGTTCAGCTGGCTTTAGTGTTCAGCCCAACAAGGTTCTTCTCCAGCTGGGCCCACGTGGGGACGTCTGGAGACGTTTTTGGTTGTCACAGCTGAGTGAGGTTGTTACTGGTGGGTAGAGGCCACAGGTGGATATGCTTCTAAACTCCCTAAAACGATCAGGACAGTCCCCCGCCCCCACCCCCTTACCAATAATGATCGGCCTCAAACGTCAATCATGTCAAAATGCCAAACGATGACCTACTTTTCAAATTTTTTTGTCAAAATTTTTTACTACATTTTTGCACACAGAATATTTTTGTTTCCACTGGTGTGGTTTTTTTCATGAGTCAGGTGCTGGAAATGTTCTGAATAAGTGAAGCCTCTAATTCATGGGCATTTATTGTTCTACAGAACAAACAGGGAAGCCTGCCAGTTTGCAGATGGGCCGGCCTGTCCCTGGATGGCCCGCCAGTGAGTGAAGGCCCAGATTGGCTGAATCACTTAGCACCATTCAAAACCATGAGGGCCGCCGTAGCTTTATATTGAACTGAGCAGCGGACATAATCCCACAGTAGTTCACTCTGTAGCTCACTCTTTTCTCTGTGTCCTTAGGACCCAAACTAAGTCCTCAGAGTCCCAGCAGAACTTTCTGGTGCTGCAAGGCTTATTCTATTTATGGCAGGTCAGGGACAAGCTGGCATCCCCATCCTTAATAAAGTGCTTCCAGAACCTAGGGATGTGGCCTTTGGTTCTGGATGGCCCTCGGCAAGCCCTTGGCCGAATCTCTGGTTTGGGTGTGATGGGCGTGCTGGGGGGCAGTGGGGGAGATTTTGCATATCCTGCACCTTTCTGCCTCTCTTTCTTCGAAGGCATCCCTGGAAGTCGGTGAATTCACAGACTAGAACAGTCCTTTACGCAGAATCCGATTAGTTTGGGGGAGTTAGGAAGACTGCAGGGTCTCCTTTTTGAGAAGAAAGGAAAAGCTTTTCCTGTGAACTTCATCTCAATGGAACATCAGTGTCCAGTGTTCTGGAACCATTGTTTCATTAACCTGTACCTCTTCTGTTCTGAACTCCGGAAGAGTCTAGTTAGGTGAAGTCTGTGCCTCTGTGTCAAGCGAATGCAGGTGAGCACTTGGAGGCAGAACATCTGATGCTTAGTTTCAGGTCCAAATTTCCAACCCAGGGTCACCTCTGGCAGGGGCTCATTATTTCGTAGAAACTAAAAAGGAAGAGAGCTGCCCTTGTACTGACTGGTTCCCCACGTCGGCCACGGAGAGTGCAGCTGAAACACGGTGCGTCTCGCAGTTGCATTTAGAGTTTCGGCTTACAGTGTATGAGGGCTGTCCGGAAAAAATCCAGCCATTGTCAACATAAAACAGGAATGGACGCCCTCGTCTGTCACAGGCGGTGCTGGAAAAGAGGACTGGAAGTGACCTAGGTTTTTGGCTGGGCTCTGCTGCCTTCTAGCTGTGTGACCTTGGACAGGTTGCTTAACGTCTCTGAGCCTGTAGGACAGCAGCAGCCAGCCCGCCCCACACCCTCCTACAGGCTCGTTTGCAGGATCAAGGGCTGGGCACACTCTCTCTCTCTGTGAATTGCAAAGAGCTGAGTAAACATCATGCACTCTGGATGTGGTTCCGTTGTTAAGCAAGAGCAGCGCCATTTGTAAACCAGGTTTTGATGACATCCCAGGCATTGTTTGTGCGAGCAGCCAGGGTTTCTCTCCGAGCTCCTTTAAGGCCCGGATCACGCCTCTCTCCGTCTGTTTTCTAGCTGAAAGGCTGAATGGGGTTGCGGGTGTACCTGGGGTCTTCCTCGCTACAGTGCAACTCTTGGGGGTGGGGGGCTGGATGTGTCTGCCCTCCTTCCTCTGAGATGGAAGTGTATTTATAGCCTGGTATAAATACAATCAGAAGGTTCCTATAAAACTCTGTTATTACTGCAGCACAAAGTTAGAAATGCTTGAGGTTTTGGCTTCTTGGCTCTTCCATGCGGCAATGAATATTTTATGGGAAAGGAAATACTTAGTGTCTGACTCTTTTTATAGTGCAGCTACTCACAGGCTGGTAACCTTCCAGATCTCTCCAAAATCACAATCGTTGCCTGTCCATCACGCCGCTCCTCACAAAAATGCATCCGTGAAGGTGTCCGTGTTCTCATGGAGCCTGGGTCCATTTACAGAAGGCGCGGGGCACCGTTTCCAAAGCTAATTCATGCCCTCCGCAGAGGAGCTGGCTGCTCCCCAGCTCACCCCACCCCGTCTGGCACCCTGTGGCACTGGGCAGCCCTGGGCAAAGTGCCCTGGGTCCCGCATGTGCAGGTCTCCATAGGTGTTTGAGCCATGCCTTCTTTGCTCAGTGCCCAGTGGCCAGTGGAGAATGTGGCCCGGCTCCTCGGATCTGGGAATTAAAGAAGCCACGGGCGCCTCTGAGTGAGCCCCAGCAGAGCCCAAAGGGGCTTTTCCCGCTGCAGGCCCAAGCTGTGGGCTGAGGGCCTCACCCAGAGCCGCCGTGAGTGTTGATGAGATGTCGCTCTCTGGTCCTTTTACTGGGGTCCTTTCCAAGACCCCAGGTGGCAGGCGGGGAGGTGGGGGCTCAGCAGCGTTGGCTCTGGCTTGTGAGGTTCAGGATTACGAAGAAGTGGGTCACCTGGCAGGTCAGCGTCGGTGGCAATCATGAGTCTGGCAACACGAGGTCACCTCGGCACAGGTGCTCAGCTGATTGGCCTAGGGGTCCCTAGAAATTGGTCACAATGACAGCAGTACCGCAGCCCAGGCTAATGGACTGATGATGGTGTCAGAGGACACCCCCCTCAGGGACCTAGCCCACGTGGCTCTCCTCGGAGGCCCCCACAAACCGGCAGAAGGCTCAGGAGTCCCAGAGACGTGGGCTCAGCCGCCAGGGCCTTAGGACTGGTGCCCGGAGAGCCCTGACGTGGAAAGGATAGAGAGCAGGAGTGACGAGTGGCTCCCGACACACAAACTGTCCACACGGGCTCCCGACGGTTTCTTCCCGGCAAGGGCAGGTCCGTGAAACGTGCTTACCGGTGGGAATAGGGGTTCCGCGCCTCGTTCCGTGGGGCCGGGGGGCTCAGCGGCTTCCCAGCACTGGCCTTCCGCTCCGCCTCTCGGGTCCGTCCTGGCGCCAGAGTGGGTACAGGCAAAGGGGGGTGCGCGAGCCTCCCCGGCGGCTGTTTCCCATCTGCCCGCTCTGCTGGCCCCGTTGCCAGGCAGCGCGGCCCCCACCCCACCGCTGTGGCCCCGCGCCGCCTCCCCGCTCCCCTCTCTGGGCCGTCAGCCCGGTGGTGGGACAAGGCAGGGCGCGGTGTCGCCAGCGTGCAGGCCGGTGGCGGAGTCTGCGGTCGCTAAGTGAGGAAGGGGTCGTTCATCGTGGCTGCTCAGGCAGTGGGATTAGCCCTTGGCTCCCCGCGCGGCGCTCTTCTACCTGGGGTGGGCCTCGCGGGCCGCGTATTTAACGCAGCTGACGTGGAGGGGTCCCCCCGGCCACCACGGTCGTGGGTGGGACACAGGCAAGGCTCCAAGAACCGAAACGCCCCGGTGTTCTGAAAGCTTCGTTGTCGGCCCTCCCCGTCTGGGAAAATGAGTAAAAGAAACTGGAGCCGAGAGAGAAGAGAGAGGGAGCTTCTCTTGCGCATGCCTGCTGTGGGTCAGACGCTGCCCTTTGCTGGGAAATCGGTACCTTTCCGGTTAATTCCAAAGCTGAGGTGCAGGAAGTACCCCGATTCTGAGACCTGGATTAATCCAGTGGTGGGATTATTGGCCCCAACATCAGAGAAGCCACCTGCATCGAGTGTCCCCTTCAGTAGGCAGAGTTGTGCCAGTGCCCACGGAAGACTCCAGGACACGGAGGCTGAGAGTCCCTCTCCGGGGGGTGGAGACCACGTGTCGTGTGGACGTGCACACACACTTGCGTACACAGACGTAGGGAGAGCTTCTGGGTCATGCCGCTGCAAGCCACGGGCACGGTGACTGGGGTGTCAGGAAGGTGACCTGAGGCATTCTACCTCCTTAGCAAGGCCCCATGGCCTGCCATGAGGAGGTCAGCCTTGGGGGCATCGGGCAGAAGCCTAGGACAGGAAAACCTGCTCCTAAAGACGTGTGGTTAGTGAGCAGGGTAGGGGGAATCGTGTCCCCCCCCCCAAGATGTCCACGTCCTAATCCCAGCAACCTGTCACTGGGTTACGTTGCAGGCAAAGGACAATTCAGACTGCAACACAGGGACTTTAAAATAGAGAGAGATCGTCTGTAGGAAGGAGGTAGCCCCTGCAGGAGGATCAGGGGACTGCCCACACCTTGACGGGTAGCCCAGCGAGACCCGGGCTGAGCTTCCTCGCCTACACAACGGTGAGACAATACGTTTGCGTGTTGTGAGCTGCTGCATTTGTGTCATTTGTTACGGCGGCCAAGGGATGCTAACACACCAAGCAGCAGAAACCCGGACGGCTGGTCCTCGGGCGAAGAGGGGAGCCGCTGCGCTGCCTGTCACGGTTCTGGGGCGCTCCCGCCACGTGAAGCGACCTTTCACCTTTTGTACCCCTCCCTGGGCAGCCAAGTGGGACTGACCCTCATCCCACCCCCACCCCCGGCTTCTGTGCAGCTCAGAGGAAAGTGGCTCTTCCCGTTCCTGCACCTCAGTTCCTTCTTGGCGGGGGGATGGCTCCCGTCTCCTCTGTGGTGCTGTGACTTCACTTTGTGGGTGCGGAAGCTCTCAGTGGGGCTCTGGCTGAATAAGGGGAGACGGCTGCATGGGGTTCAGTTGCGACCCTTCTGCCTTGAGGGTCAGCCGCAGGCTGAGACCTGGCGTGAGTGACACCTGGGGTTGGGGAGCCACTCCCCACCTTCCCCTGCTCAGGCCCTCCTGTTAACGCGTCGTCTCGGGAAGTGAGCGACCTGGGCGAAGTTTTAAAAATAAGCAGATGCTCCCGGGAAGAGCTAAAAATAGCCCCTCGCCTTCAAGTACCGTCTGGGCGTTTGGTGAAGGTTATTTACCGTTGTTTGGAGGAACGGGGGTGCTCTGTGCTTTTAGGGCCGCCCAAGAGCAACTCTGGGAATGGGGTCTTGCCCCCGTAAAGGAGCGGGGCCCAGGAGCTCACAGATCACAGATGTGGCCGCCGGCTGTCCGAATCGGGAAGAACACGCTCATCTCACAGGCGGGGACGCGGGGGCCGAGAGAGCTGCACGGTCTGTGCAGGATCTCACAGGTCCGTGGCCGCCTGAGAGCTTTTCCCCTGACTGGCTTTGGAATGTTCTAAAGGTTCTTGCTGTCCGGTATCGTCAGTCTGGAGGCTGTGGGTTGTAGTGCCAGCGATCCGCCTTCCGAAGTCCCCTGGAAGAGGCAAAGGAAACCAATCACCAGGCGGAGGATGGCCTGCCACAGGGTTTGGTTCGGGAGGCTGCACACCCCATCGTGGCACCTGAGATTAATAAGGACGTTTCAGTCTTATTTTTAAGATTCCAATGTTGATTTAACTGAAAGGCATCAGCCCCCTCGAAGGGCACGTTGTGCTGTGCCTGGGGTTTACGACTTGGCTTTTTACTTGGCATGTTCTTCACGCTCTCTTACTGTCCCCATCTCCTCCTCCTGGATCTCCACAACTGCCCTGTGTTCTCTTTGGCATTCCTTTCCTGGGGGTTCCCCTGGCATCTTTATGCTAGGTGCTCTGCCTGAAATGCTTGCGATCATGTATTCTTGGGTGCGTACGAGGCCCAAGGACCTCCCAGACCCCCTCAGCCCGCTGGGCCGTGGAAGGTTAGACTGTTAGGGAAACAAACACCGCGTCGGTGTCTCTCTTAGTCCTCGCACACAGGGTGACCTTTGGGGTACAGTGCTTAGGAGACCAACCATTTCTCTGCCGTTTGAAGTCTGCTGCACTCCTCTCTCTGTGGAAGGAGAAGCTAACCCTCACTGTCATGGTTCAGGCCATGGCCAACGGCCTGCCCCCGCCTGCTGCCCTGTGGCCAGCTCTCCCCTCTCCAGGATCTGAGCATCTTGGGAAAGAAGTGGAGCGAGGAGCGGACGAGAGAGATGAAGAGGCTGCCTGTGGTCCTGCCATCCCAGCCTCGCTGGGGAAGGAGCGGGACCACGTGTGTGCTCGTTGGGTGTCCTAAAGTGACACGACATGGATGCTCAGATGGCAGTCAAGTGTTTCCGTGACGAGACCCAAGGATTTCCGGACTGTGACAACCTCCTGGTCCTTCCAGCCCTCTTGCACAGGGGCCCGGAGGCTTCTGTACAGTGAGCGTGAGAGTTAGGTTGCGTCCTCCGGAAGAGAGTTCCCCGCTCCCTAGACTGCAGCTGGCTCCATGAAGGCTGACTGCGCCCTTGTCTTGGGCAGAGGGGTAAGGAGGGGTTCCATGGAGAATCCGAAGCTCCGTGGCATGAAGGCTCTGCTCCTGGGGTCTTCCTCTGCCCTGGTGTCGCCGGGCAGCTCTGAGCACGTTGCCCTGTGCTGGTGATGCGTGCGGTGAGCCCCGCGTTCTACACGGGGGAGAGGTACCAGGGAGCCCTGGGGAGCGGGCTCACGAAGAAGGCAGCGGGCAAGGAGTGGCCTTGGGGGGCCCTTAGAGAGGGGCGCCTACGAGCTATTGACCAGCCCAGCGGTCTGCCACTCCCAAGCTGGAAAGAGAAGCATGTGACCTAAGAGGGTGGGGGACAAGCTCGTAGGGTCGTTCTGGTGTTCAGCCCTCGGGGTTGTCATTTTGGAGGAAACCAGGCTGAGTCGGGGGGTTTGGTATTTCCAGCCTGATAGACGTAGACGTTTGCGATGGGAGAGGCGCAGTGGGGTGCCTGGGGGGTCGGCGATGAGGTGGATGTTCCCAGACAGCCAGGGACCTTAGGCGGAGACGGGGCTCTTCTGCTGTGTCGCTTGGAGCCTGGGTTCAGATGTTCCCGCACTCCTCCTGTAGCTGGCATCTCCCTGTGCTTGTCACGTGGGTGTCTCATCTTCCACGTGCACGTGTCCTGTGTTTCCTACCTCGTTTGAAGGTCCTTGAGGGTCCAGCCTGCGTGTCACGTCTCTATGAACCTTTCCCCAGGGGCCAGCTATGCCTTGCTCTCCTGCTAGGTCATGACTGTTGGTCAGCTTTGAGCGCATGAATGGAACTGCCCTCCCTGCCCCGCGTAGGGGAGCTGCCCCTCCTCTGTCCCACCGCCCAGTTTTCTGTCTCAGAAAGGGGTTGACGCCCCCTCCTCCCCCTCCAGAGGTGATGTCGTGAGGATTTATCCTATGAAAATTGTGGGATGCAGGTGGACACGTAGGAAGGGGAGGGGTCCCTGGGAGGTGACCACGCTTCTGCAGACGGAGGGAGAGCCTTCCCCACGCTGTCACTTCAGTGTGCACATTTCCCATTGCTCACGGGTCACGCTGATCCTCTGCCCCGAAGGGGAAGGGGCCTGGAGTCCCCTCCGCCTCCCGACTTCCTCGTGGAGTCAGTTATTATTTTTGTCGTACTCCTCCCTCCCCCCTCCCTCCCCCCTCCATAGCGCCTTCATTTCCCAGCTCTGCCCGTGTGTTCGGTGTGATTGTTTCAGAGTTATTGGGGTCACCCAAGCCTCGTTTTACTGCAGTAGTTCCTCAGTGATTTTCTAAACTCAGCTCGTGTGATGGGTCTGCTCCCCTACTTTTCAGACATTAGAACAACTGCTCTGAGAGGTTTCCTCCCCCGCCCCCCACCCTCTCCGCGGAGACCAGCAGTGTGCTGAGCCAGATGGTGACGGACAGGGTGTGGGGAAGGGGGTTCGTAGGGGGGGTGTTGGTGTCGGTCCAGCCTCTCCCCGCCTTGTTGGCATCCGGCGACGGGGCAAGACAGAGTACCCTGGCAAGTGACCAGACACTGAGTGGGTGGCAGGAAGGCCCCGTCGCCTGATATTCCTGCGAGGAATCCACTTGTCTGTGAATGGGAGGAGGCCGGGCAGCAAGTGTCTGGCCCGTGTCCAAGGCCAGCTGCTGCTCCGTGCCATATGTCACATAGGAAGGCCAGGCGCTGAGGGCTTCCAGAGTATGTCAGGCCTCTGCTCGCGCACCGCCGCCCGCTCGCGTCCCCCACTCTCCGCCGGCAGCCTGCGAGGGCTCCCCCCGCGCCTGCCCCGCTGGTGCTCCGGTCCGAGGTCGTTTGCACGAGCCCGCGGTACCCGCCGCGGCTCCAGCGCCCCCGGCCCCGGGCTGGCTGCACCCGCTGGGCCGTGACGCCCCTCCTGGGCCCGCATCGCCCTCCTCGGTCCCTGCTGCCCCCGTGGGGTCCTCGGAGTGCAGCCCCGGGCCCTCCTCGGGGAGGCCTGCGGGGTTTCGGCTCCCCCGACGCCGGCTCACGCTGCCGTTTGAGCACGTGAGTAGGAGCCGGTTTATCCGCTTTTACGTGATTTTCTTCTCTCTTTCTCGAAACGGTGGGATCCCGGCGGCCAGGCCGCTGTCCTGTGCTTTTGTCGTGGAGCTCAGACTCGCTGTCTGCCTAGGCTCCTGAGGGAGAAGGGGGGCCCAGTAGCCCCGCTCCCCGACCAGGCAGCTCCCGTGTTCCAAGGAGTTGCTGGGTCGCCAGTCAAGGGCGGCAGTGCGAGATCAAAGCCGGCTTCCGTTTCGGGGCTCCCCGTGGACCAGCCCCTCCCCAGGCGTCCCCGCAAGCGTGTCCGCACCCAGGTCCCTGCCGGACCGCTCTGGGTGGTCGGGGCTGCTGGCGGCCCCCAGAGGCTCGTCCGTCACGACCCGCTCATACCTAAGGGCAAGTCGTGGCTCGCACGATGTCACCAGCACACGGAGCTCGCTCCCTCACCCAAGACGTCCCCATCGTTCGTGCTCCCCGACATGGTGGGTGGCAGTCGCCCCTGGAAGGAGCAGCTCAGCCTCGGCGCGTCCCCCAGCCCCCAGCCCCGCCACCCCCCGGGCACCCGCACGTTGGTTATTCGCTGGCATGTGGCTCCTCACCACGACCTCCTCTCTCCCCGTCTCTGGCTCCCCTTCTGGGTTATAAACTGGCCAGGGGACAAGGGTCTCTCGCTTCCTGCAGCCCCACTTGCATACCTGCTTGTGTTAACACCGTAGGTGCTCAGCACAAGCCCCTCGTCCCCTCCTCTGAGATGAGTGTTGCTGTCCCACCTGACAGAGGGCAGAACTGAGGCGCAGAGAACCCCTACGTTGCAGGCCTGGAGTTTGCAGTCAGGGCTGGGATCGGGGTCTGCGTTAGAGACTGTCTTCTGCGAACCCCCTTTGTGTCAGGCTCTGCTGCTTAAAGCTTTCCGGCCTCGGGCGCGCTGTTTGTGTCCTTGTGCCTCAGTTTCTTCCCCAGCAAAACCACTAACAAGAGCACAGGCCTCCCAGGGCTCTTCTGAGGGTTGGATGAGAGAAGGCCTGGACGTGCCTGGCACATAGTTAAGTGCTCAAGACTGTCTCGTACACGTGTTCTTGCTCCTTCATTCTCCGTATCATCTTCGTATCATTTCTTTGTATCACTGTGGTCACCTCTTGTGTTTCTGGCATCACCTCAGCACCCACGACAGCACCTACGAGCACGCGGCTCGTGCTCAGGAAGTGCCTCGTTAATGAACAAGAGGGCGCGTGGGCTTGCCGAAGTGACTCGGTGACACATCCTCGCTACGGCATTGTCCTTGTGGTAGGTGCCACTGCGTTTGCTGGTGTCCGGTCGAGGCAGGTTCTCGCGGTGGCAGTGCGGCCCTGTGGAGTCTGGTGAATGCTGTTGTCGAGAACCTTCCCTAAAAACTTTCTTCCCTGCCTTCCCACCCCTTCCCCCGTAGCTCTGAGCCCTGCCACGTCTGTGCACAAGCCTTGAAATGACAAAGCACCCTTTAGTTAATTGCACAACGGATTGCCTAGAGTTAAAAGTTCTGATTTATATGACTATAGCTCTAACTGCTCAATAACACAGGCCTGTAATCTACTTTCATTTCAAACAGAACGGTGATTTATAGGGCAGCATGCCGCTTCAGCTCAGAAATGAGGTGTTCAACATATGCTCTGTTGACATAAATTTGGAATTTATCGCTGTTGTCAAAACTGCCTGTTGGACAAAGGTGGGTATTAAGGCAATAAATGGCTCCAAATAGTTTTCTGTCACATTTCCTAACCATTGTATTTAGTCTATTTGAGGAGAAAATATATACTTAAAAGTAATCAAATGTCCAGAATCCATGCATCTTGTTCTGAACGGTGCAGAATGGGAGGGGGCAGCGAGGACGGACGGACGCGGGGACATTCGGCAGGGCGGGGGGCGGGGGGGGGGCTGCTGTCGAGGAGAAAGCTTTTCCGGAAGTTATGGCCCACGTTAGAAAGATTCCACTGTGCTTCCTCTCCCCGATCCCCATCAGGAGGTGGGCTTTCCTTTCTCATTTGCACAGAAGGGGAGGAAAAGGAAAGCTCATTAAATAAAAATAGTAGAGGACGTTTTTATGGGTGGGCTTACAGCCAGCCGCGGCAGGGAGGAGCCAGCGAGCGGGCGCGGGAGGCGAGCGGGATTTTGTTTATGGGGAAATAAAGCCGCTGGCCAGCGTTGGTTTCTCTGCGGCCCTGCCTGCTCGGGCTTGGTGGCAGGCTCTGGGGCTCCTGTGCGGCCTGACGAGGCCGAGGGACACTTGGGGACCAAGATACTGGGTGCCCCCCGCCCCGGTCCAGGTCCTGACTTCCTCGTGACCTGCGGTTTTGGCCACGAAACACGCACCCACTCCCTCACCCAAACATGTCTTGAGCGCCCTCCGAGGGTGTGGCCTTTGCAGGGCTTGAGAACACGGAGGGATGAGGCCTGGCTCTGCCTCCAGGCAGTCTTCAGCTGAGCTGGAGAGACAGACAGGCCAGCAGCCCCAGTGCCATCGGTGTGACAACACACGCACGTAGTGGTGCTAAAATGGACCAGCTTTGGGAGTGGAGGGGCCATGGGAGGTCCCTAACGATGACATTAATTCTCCTGCCTGGTGAAATGCCCTTTTGTGGGCATTAGGTCCTTGCAGAGAGAATACAGGAAAAAAGTACACTGGATAGATATGTTTTAAAAAAAAAAAAATAGATGAGTGATGTTATGGTCAGGTGATCCCCGGTGTGTATGTCAGTCGGGTTTTCTGTGCCACGTATCCTAAGAGTGAGGCCAGAGTCCCCGTGCACTGAGGCCGCCGCCCCTGTTCTCATGCACATCAGCTCCACGCCGGGGACTGGCCATCGTGTCGTGTCCCCTGGGTGCATGTGGCCTGAGTGAGTGTAGTCAGAGTCAAGGTTAAGCATCTCCTCTTCTCCATCCTCTGTTTCAATGTAACACAGCTTGTGGGCATGTCGTCCGTGTGTCTCTCTGTGAGTTGCACGTGTGAGCCTGAGCCCATGCTGAGGGCCGCCCGGGCCTTGGCTGTCTCTGGGCCCGGCATGGCGGGGGTCATGCGTGTCGTGCATGCCCGATCGGCAGGCTTGCAGGGTAGGAGCTACCGGCTCCTTCTGTCCCCTGAACACCAGGCCCAGCAGGGGGACAGGAGGCGTATTGGTTGCTTTTATTTTCCCCCCCTTTCTAACGCCATACTCACGTGCTTGGCGTTGATAAATGTGTGCTCTCACCCACGTGCACGCCGTGCGCACCCTTTCTCTGGCCTGCCTGCATGCCACACACACTCGTGCACACATGCACACAGCCCTGAGCACACTAGGCCTGCACCCCAATTGTAAGCCTCTGCCGTGTGGCTCACCATCCCTTTGCCACCAACCCTGTCATTTTCACACAAAGCTCCCCGTTGGGAAAACTCATGATTTTTACACCACACAGTCTTGACTGGCCATTGCTGGAATTACTGTGTCTTTGAAGTGCTTTCTGCTGGGGCATTTACAGGCCGTTTTAATTACCTGCAGCTTGCAAGGGGCCTTGCTGGGTCCCAGCCTTTGTTTGTTTGTTCTTTGCGAGGAGTCTGAGCAGAAGGAGAATGCGGAGGCCTTCTCATGCAAGGAAAGAAAATGGGGGAGAAAACGTTTGGGGGACCCTTCGCAGAGCTCCTGCTTGTCGCCTGCTCCGGGACACCCCACCCAGCTCTTGGCCGGCCCGTGCTCTCGGCTCTGTGGGCCCCCCTCCTGGGGTCGGCCTGGGATGCGTGCGCTTGGGCGTGTGTTTCAAGTGTGGTTATTAAATGCATTTCCACCCTTCCCGTCATCGTCAGCAAGGCTGTTGGATAAAGCTGCCCTCATTGCTGACCTGACCAAAGTCACCTGCGGTCGAGCTGGGCTCCCGCTTCTATTTTTTTAGCTCGATCCATTTAAGGGGTGTGTGGTTAAATGAGTGAGTCTGTGCCTGGGATGGAAGGTGGGGTTTGGAATCACACGTGGGAGTAGTACCCAACTTGAGCTGTCTGGTACTTTACCTGTCTGTCTTCATTTTCCGGTGGATTCTCTTTCTAGAATGCACCAACTATAAATAGGCTTCTTCGGGGTTTCCGTTAAGCACGAGAGCGGCCTTGGAAGTGCACCCCCTTCTGTGGTGGGTTTTATGGCAACGAGGATCTTCATTCAGTTAGTCCAGGACGCACGGGGAAGTCAGAAACCACACAGACTGCTGGGGGCCGGGGTGGGGGGCAGCACGCGGCCTTGGGACACGGTCTGGCCGTTCCTGAGACGGTGAAGCACAGAGTTACCGCCGGCCCCGTGAGTCTGCGCCTAGGCATGCGAGGGCTGCCCGGAAACGATCCAGCCGTATGACACAGCTGGACCCTTTCCGGACAGCCCTCATACACTCAGGGCATGTGAGAGCACGTGGCCACAGATAGAACTCGTGCACAGGTGTTCGTAGCACCCAGCAGGTGGAAACTACCCCATGTCCGTTGGCTGATGGATGCGTAAATGCAATGCGGTACATCCATACGATGGAATATTATTCCACAGTAAAAAAGGAATAAAGTCCTGGGACGTGCGACAGCGTGGGTGAACTTTGAAAGCATCGTGCTCCGTGGAAGATGCCAGGCACGAAAGTCACGCATTGTGTGACTGCATGGATATGACGTGTTCAGAACGGGCACATCTGTAGTTGAAGACAGATGAGTGGTGGGCAGGGACTGGGGGATCAGGGACCCGGGGAGTGGCCGCGAACAGGAATGGGGTCTGTGGCGGGAAGATGATGAAGAAATTGTGGCGTTAGATCGTGCTGATGCTGCACGGCTCTGCGAATATACTATGAAAACCACGGAATGGTAGTCTTTGAGAGGGTGACTTTTAGGGCAGGTGGAGAATATCTCAATAAAGCTGTTGCTTAGAAACGTGTATTGAATGCCTGCTCTGGAGCAGTCACTGTGACCGACTGAAGGTACGGCAAATGGCTCCTGCCTTCGTGTCGCTTGCAGTCTAGGCGAGACAGAGGCTACTCTGAAGAGTAAAAACCTAGCATGTCCCTGTAAGCGGTGCTAAGTGCTGTCGAGGAAGTCAAGTACAATCCTGGAGAACAGCACTGGGCTCGAACGTACGGAGATGGACTGCGGTTCACGTGCAGTCGTAGCTCCCAGAGTCTGGCGCACAGTAAGTAGGTGCTTAAAGGTAAATAGCATGGGTGGGGGCACGAGGCAGCCTGCCCTGCCTGTAGGACATGATAAAGTCCCTTGGGGACCCGGCCTGGCCGTCACTCTGGGTGCCTTCCGGTGGCTTACCTGTCTTAGAGGTTCCTGTGTTGTCGCTTCTCTCTGTTGAGGGCCGAGTGAATCCCAGGGCGGCGCTCAGTGTAGCCTTCCTTGCTGGTGGTCTCCTTGGATCTCGTAGGGGGCAGCTCTGGGAGGGGATCTTGAGTGATTTGGAGCCTTCTCCCTGCTCCCAGGGCAGGTGAGTCCGTCTCAGTTTTCCTCATCCACAGAACGGGGGCACCCATCCACAGGGTGGTCGAGATGCTCCCCAGGAGGCCCTTTCCCAGTCCTGTGTGACATTATCATTATAAAACCTCAGCTGACTTGATGAATTTATTTTTTTTGCATGTTTGCCAGGAGAAAGAAAAGAAGAACCATCCAAGAAGTGAATATCTGCTTGGTTTCTGCCCCATTCTTTCATTAGAATGTCAGCTTGCACATTGTGGTTTGCAGTGTGCGCAGGTTAATCTGCCCGATCTCTTATTTTGTGTGTCCCTGAGTGATGTGGAGCACGAAGGCCCGACAGCTCAGGAGCCTGGCAGGGAAGTAACGTGCCTTCCGCGGCACCGGGGCAGAAGGACAGGCAGGATACCTTACGGGGGGTGCAGGACGGTGTAACCCCACAGGAGCTACAGCCTGGACGCGCCGCAGTTACTTCCCACCGTCTGGGGATCCGCGGCCGGGCCGTGGGGCGTGCAGGTAGCGTTTTGCCTTCCTGGCTGACGTGAGAGCACGCTAGGTGACCGGGAGGCGAGGTTTCCTCCTCACGCCCAGGCGAAACGGAAACGTAAAGGAGGGATCGGTCGCTTTTTGAAAATTGTTTCCCCAGAAACTGGCTGTTGTGCTGGTTGAAAGCCGCGTAGGGGTGGGAGAGAGGAAAAGAGAAAATACCCCATTCCTGCACAACCATAGTTCATTTCCCTGACCGGACCTTTTAGGATCTAGAAGATTTTAGGTTTATTTGTGTTTCCCTGGGGCTGACACCATGAAGCGTGCACCCTGCCTCCCTGGTTGGGGTTTGGAAACAGCTCCGAGAAACTATAAATCTTAAAGCATTTTACTGTTCTTCCTCTTCCCTTTTCTAAAAGCACAAGTTTTCTGGTTTCTTTAAAAAAAAAGAAAAAAGAAAACTACAAAAGTGTGTATTGATCCCTTTCCCTCAGATCTTAACGGCCCAGGCTGTAATACCTTGCTTACATCTGCCGGGGTTTTGTGCAGTTTTGCAACATGTCCTTAATCCAGTGAGCATAAATAGAACATTTCAATCATATTTGGCTACCAGGAACTTTGCCGATAAGCAGGCTAAGACCTTGTTGAAAGAGACTGTATGAGATTGTGTGCGATAAGATCATCCTAAAGCCCCGTGCACAAATGAAAAACTTTTGTTCTTGGTGAAATTTGTGGATAGAGATATTTCAAATAAATGACTTAGGAGAACTCGGCATTTTAAAACAAAGGGCCGGTTACATAACCCCCAGAAGCCCCTGGGCCTCCTGCTGCCGGGCAGCCATGAAGACCCTTCTCTGAGCAGCCGTGGCCGGGAGATTAGCATGTCCCTTTGTCACTTCCACCGTCATGTTCCAGCATTCTCGGGCAGCCTTATCTGGAAAGCACCGTCCTTGGTGGGGCTGTGGCCGTGGGGAATGCCATTGTCAGGTTGGCCTTGATCCCAGGCCAAGGTCTGATGCCCAGCTTTCTGTCTAAGAACCCCTGGAGGCCTTCTCATAGGCAATAGGGATACCTGTTCTGTGTGTGTGTGTGAGTGTGTGTGTGTGTGTGTGTGTGTGTGTGTGTAGGAGGTGGGCAGGTTTCTTTCCCTCTACATTTTTCTCTTTGAATTCCCTTTTCGTGTTGGTTTGCTCATTCGTTTAACAAAAAATGCACTGCCCCCCCACCCCCACCCTACCCCCTTCCCCGGGCTCAGTGACAGACCTGGAGAGTATGGCTCTGCTAGGGATCCTTCACGAAGGAGGTTGGAGTGCGGCCAGCCCAGGCCCGTGGTGACCCCTACCTTTCTGTGTCATAAACCCCATTGGAAGGGACCTGAGAAATCTGCTCCCCTCAACTCTTGCCTCGTGGCAAAGGTGTCCCATGAGATCCAGAAAGGGTGAGTGGTGTGACCAGGGTCATCAGGTGGTCGCTGGTGCAGCGGGAGTGAAAAGCAAGCCTCCTGCCCGCAGTCCGGTATTTTGGTCAGCGTGCCACACTTTTCATGTAAGCCAGCCTGTGCACCCTTGTGGTGTCCCTGGGCCACCTTGGAAGAGGAAGAATGGTCTTGGGCCGCACATGTAATACTCTGACACTAATGATAACAACAACAAAAAAAAGATTGCAGAAAAAAGCTCCTAACGTGTTAAGAAAGTTCACGCACGGTGCTGGGCTGCGTGCGGCCCGTGGGCCGCGGGTTGGCCGAGCTTGTCCCGCATCCGTAAGCGTGCTTAAAACGTGACGAAAATCACGCACGGACCTTTCTTTTAGCTCGTGAGTGTGAGTGAACTGTGCATCGGCCCAAGACAGTTCCTCTTCCAGGGTGGCCCAGGGAAGCCAAAAGGTTGGACACGGCTGATCTAGATGATTCTTGAGAAAAGGTGCCTTTTTTGGTATTCTCACCCTCCCCGCTCCTGTAAAAGACCCCAGAACAACCAAATGGCCACCGGCCTCCGTAGCTCCTCTGGTCTGGATGCTCGGCAAAGGGAAAAAGGGGCATCTGCTGTGTCTGCCCTGCCCCCCCTTGCAGGAGCGAAGGCGTTAACTAGCACCCTGTTAGTCCTTGCTTCCTTTTTAAATCTGTTGTTTGAAATCCTTGCCTTTTATTGGTATATTTACTTTATGGCATACATAAAGAGCTGTATTAAAAAATAAATTGTGTTGTAAAAGCATCCGGTAATGTTTATTAATATTGACTAGTCAGGGAGCCATGAACTCTATTGCTGGAAGGATAATTTGTGGTAATACCAGCTAAAGCATTCACAGCTTGTCAAATGACTGTCTAATCTCAGCATTAACAACAACAGAGAAAGAAGTGGGTAAAAGGATAATTTCCCGTATGCCTTGAGAAAATGAAAGTGACCCATTCCGTAGCCAGGGTTTGAACCATCGCTGGTGTCTCTGCCCGGAGGTGGCGGGCCTCCTCTCTGACTGCAGGCAGCCCTGGGGCAGGACTTCGGGGTCCGGCACCCCCGTCACGGCGGTGAGCAGGCTGCATCAGCGATGCTCTTCGTGTGTCAGTTCTGTGCCCGCGTCTGCGCTGAAGGGTTGGGACGCAGGAGAGATGCATTGAAGAATTTGTAAACGGCTTAGTCCCCAATTGTGGACATGATGTTCCAAGGAAGAAGGTCAGGAGAGCGGCTCATGCCCCCGGGGCTGGAATAGGTCGCTCATGGTAGGATGAAGAGACATTCCTGGGGAAGGCACAGTGTCACCCTGTCCTCCCAGGTGTCCTGGGAGGGACCGGCTCTGGTGTAGGTTAGAGGCCTCTAGGAGAACAGGCTGTTCACACCATTTCTTCCCCACAACAAGGCATTGGGAGAAAGCACCGGAAAGTGGACCCACCGGGCAACACCCTGCACTTCCCCCGGGAGTTGCTTCTGCAGGTCAGCCCCTGAGATCCTGGCCATTTTTCATTCATCTCTTTCTTTTCGAATGAGAGCCCAGAATGCCAGTGACTCTCTGGCCTTGCTTTTGTCATTTGGATTAAAGGTAAATGGACTGTGAAGGTACCTTTTGCACTTAAGGGGCTGGGAAAGAAGGGTGAGCCCACCGCCGAAGTACGTACAAGTCTCCCCTCTCTTCGTGCTGTGCGAACTTGGATTGAACTTGGAGAGGTGAGCGAGGCAGGGGAAGGTCCTCTTGCCACTGGGCTTGGGAACCGCTTTTACGACAGAGCATTTCGAGAGGCAGAGCCGTGGGAAGGGACTGGCCTCACAAGGGACACGTGGCAGCAAGTAGTGAGTGACACCTGGCCAGGTCCTGCTCAAGGCAGGAGCAGGAGGCTCACATGGTCGCTGGCTTCCCACAGCACGTAGAGGGTCGTGGAGAGCCTTGGTCCCCGGGTGGGCAGCAGGCTTTGGTGAGCAGAGCTTGAATGTTGGTGCAGGGGAACAGTCAGTTAAACTGAGAGCAAGGAAAACGTGGCCTCATCAGAGCTTACTGGGATGGGTCCCGCCCCTTACTTTTCCTCTTTCAAAGGTGGGTGGTGGGGTGGTCCAGCTGTGGTGTCCCCTGCGCTGCGCTTTACCCCCAGGACAGATCCTGGTTCTCAATGCTGGCCTGCCGGACAATTCAGCTCCCCAGGGGAGAAGGACAGGGTGCCACTGCTGGGACAGAATTCCTTCTCTGAACCCTCCCCGCCTCTCTTGGCGTGCCCTGTGCTTGCCTCAGAGCCGATGGACTTGGGGGAGAATGGAACGCTGGCGGTGCTGGGCCACTGTCCTTTCTCCTAGCCTTCCCTTCTCGGTCCTTGACTGTGGGGACAGAGGTGGGCCAAGCTTCTCCTGCAGGGAGTAGATATAGAGGGCCCCCTCGGGGAGCAGCTGGCCCACCAGTAGGACCATCCCTTCTGAACGAGGACCTGGGAGAAAAGGAAGAGTAAAGCCGGCGTCTGCTGTTGCATCGTTTACGGTCTAAAGCGGTGGAGATCTGAGTAAATTCTGACTCGCGGTTGCACAAACATGGTCTGGGTGCACGTGCGCTGGAGAGCGGGATCTACTAGTGAGAGTGTGTGAGAGTCGGTGAGAAGGAAGGAGCCCCTTTCTCTGGTTACTCGTGAAGAGGTTCGCCTGGCATCTTCCCTGCACCCCTCCACCTCATTGTCAAGGGCAAGAATGTGTCACCTTTCACACCAGGCCCGTGCAGTCGTCAAGAAAGCCACTGCCATCAAATTGTCCAGCATCTAGAAAAAGGCAGTTGGGTCACCCAGAAAGTGTCCATCTGGGTGAAGCTTGATGTGGCCTCTTTAGGGGAGACAGGGGGCATTTATCCTGCTGGTGGCTGCTGGAACCTGAAGATGGGTCACTTCAGAGTCCTTTTGGGAAGCAAACCTGAGTGGGTGTTTGTCGTCCTATCACTGGTGAAGAAAAGGATGGAAGTAATTGAGAGTGAAACCCATACCCTGCCATCCACCAGCCCTGCTCGTGAATGTGGGCAAGAGGTTCACCTGCTGAACCAAGTGTGAGCAGAGTTTTCGCCACTCCCAGGGCCATCTTTTATTCCTGGCAGGTGATGAGAATACCCAGCTGTCACACATATGTGCACAGTCATATGCCTGAGAACATGCATAAGTCCCTCCCTCTTCTACAGTTTTGCCTTCCATGGTTTCATGGACCATCAGTCAACTGTAATCGGAAATGTTAGGTTTTCCCAAACATCAACATCATCTGCTGCTCATACCCAGTGGTGGCCACTTTCGTGGCTCAGTGAGCCTCCTGACGTGTCCTTCAGAAGTCAGTAGCAGTCTAACACGGTGTCACCGCACTTGAGTTGTTCATGTCACTTCACCCCATCACTCAGGGATTGCGTCATCTCACCTCATCACCAGGAGAAGGGTCAGTACCATACAATGAGGTGTTCTGAGAGAGAGAGGCCATATTCACATGACTCTTATTACAGTATATTATTATAATTGCTCCATTTTATTATGCATTGCTAATCATTTATTGTGCCTAGTTTATCAATTAAACTTTGTCATAGGTATGCCTTTATAGGAAAAGCAGTCTCGTTCAGTGTTATCTGCAGTTTCGGTCACCTGCTGCGGGTCCTGGAATGTATCCCCTGTGGATAAGGAGAGGGCGCCTGTGTTTGAAAACGTGCTCTGCCCAAAATGCTGTTAGGACACGTCCTCGTGCCCAGCGTTGTGAAATACGTGTAGAGTTAAGAATGTTCAGTTAAAATGTTCTCTACTGTTACGATTTCTCAATTGAGATGGCTCAGCCACGGCCAGGAGTAAGATAGCGTGGGGGCGGGGAGCACTACAGTGTCATGGATGAGGGTGTGTGTGTGTGTGGTTGAGAAATCACTTGTTGTGTTTGGCAAGGGGGTAAAGGGAAAATGAACAAACAAAACTGTGATTGGGAAAGAGCTCTGGGCGGGGCGGGCGGGGCAGCCTTCAGAGGCCACGCCCACCGGACGCCACGCCCACCGGCCCCGTGTCTGTCTGCAGGCCCCTGCAGCCCAGGGACTGTGGCGCTGAGGAGGCCCAGCCCCTGGGATGTGGGTGGCTTAGCTTAGTCGTCATGACCTGGGCACGGAGGCCCAGATCTGGGTGCTGCCGGCTTGGGCGAGTGTATGACACCCCCTCTGGCTACCTGGGCTTGTCTGGTATTGGTACCAGCAGCGCCAGCCTCTTACTGTGGTCTTAATGCATCAGCATTCCTATTGCAAGAGAACGCTGGCTCCTGGGGGCTCGTGTGCCCTCCGGCCTGCCCCGCCGCCCTCCCCTCCTGCCCTTGGCAGCAGTGGCCCGCCCTGTTGGTGGCGGGCAAGGTGTGGAGGCAGGTGGAGGTGGATCCTGGACCTGGCAGAGGCATCTGAGGGCCTGAGAACAGGAGCGTGGGTGGCAGGGAAGGCAGTGTGTCGGGCACACAGGCCTGCCCGGAGCTTGGAACCTTGTGCACAGCCGGGGCTCAGCTCCCCACCTGCGCCCCTGGCCCTCTGCATCTCAGGACGGAGCAAGAAAGGCCTCGGGCTGAGAGTGGGGGTTCAGAGCACGTCTATGGGCTGGGCTGGTGGCCAGCCGCTAGCAGGGTCCCTGCCTTCCAGGGGTGATTACGTATGCCAGTCCCACCTCCCAGAACTGTAGTGATGGCAAACTGAGATCACACACACGTGTGCAAGTACTTGGGCAAGCCAAAAGCAACGACTCCTTCCTTCCCTTCATTTCTAGAACATCATCTGGTTTCTTGAAGCCTTTCTCTCTGTCAGGGTTCAGCCTGTGGCAGGAAATAAAGGGAAGACGGAAAGCGGGGCCCGTGGGGGAGTGTGTGGGTGTTGGGGCGCCACTGTGGCCCTGGGCACCTCTGGAGGCCCTGAGAGAGAAGCAGTTCATGTCCACAAAGACATCCGTTCATTCATTAGCTTACTCAGCACCTGCCGTGTCCTAGGCGCTGTGGGGGAGCTGGGGGTGTGAGAGGAAGGGTACAGGGGCAGCCCCTCTGAGTCCAGGGGTCTCGTGGAGGAGCCAGGGGTATGCACGGGGAGGGCAGTGCTGTGCGCGAGCTCGGCAGAGGCCCCGTGGCCTGCACGTGCAGTCTGTGGCCATGAGCTTTATGTCTGACACCCTGTTGCTTCCTCCTTCCTCCCTCTGAAATTGGATTTGGGGTGTGTGTGTGTGAGTGAAGCAGGAGGAGGTGCCCTGTTCTTCTAGTCCCTGCACAAGACCAGGAGGAGAGGCTTCTTGGGCTGGGGTCCCTGGGAAAAGGGGGCGCATTAGGCCATCGGAGGATCCGGGACGTGTCATTTCCAGCTCCCCTGTCCTTCACGTCCCTTCTTCCCGGTCACCTGCCGGAGGGATGTCTGTGAAGCCCCCGGGGAGGGGTGGGCTTGCCTCCTTCCTGTCCGAGCCGGAGCAGCAGCAACCTGTCTTTTCCTTTCCCCTACAGGAAGCTGCACAGTGGGATGAAGACGTACGGGTGTGAGCTCTGCGGGAAGCGGTTCCTGGACAGCTTGCGACTGAGAATGCACTTACTGGCTCACTCAGGTAGGCGAGGACCCCCTGACCGGCCCCCTCTCAGCTCCGGGCAAGGCAGCCCCTTCCTCCTGCCTCGGCCCCTGCTCAGAGCACGGACGTCCCCTTGCCGGCCAGCTGGTGGCTTGGTCTGCCTGTCCCCTCCCTGGGCGCTCCTCCCAGGTGGATGGAGCAGGAGGCCCGTCCTGGCGGTGCGGCTGTCTGCGCGGACCCATCCCCGCGCGTGCCTGTGTGATGTACCTTCCAGAGAAGACTGCGGTTTCATTAGCAAAACAGTTGTGGAATTAGGTTCTCGCTGTCTAATGAATCTGACTATTGGGTTCACATTATCCCGGCGCCTTTAATTAAATAGATATAGAAAGGTGGGGACACGGAGCTACTTGCACCGCACTGCCTTTTGCAAGTTAATTTCACCCAGTTGCAGTGGGGTCGACCAGGCGGTTGCCGGTATCCCTGCTCGTGTTTGGGCAAAGCTGCTGTGCCCCGTTAGGGGAGGGGACGGGAGAAGCCCCTGACGTTCAGCGTTCCCCGGCATTCGTGGTGGATGCCACGGGTCCTGTGTTCCTGCTTTGAGGCCCGGGGGTGGTCTGGCTTCAGTTGCAGAGCCCCCCCCCCCCCATACACACACATACTTCCCCGCCAGGGTCTGTGCACTCCCCCTTCTCATTCCCTTGTCTCTCAGCCTTTGGGGAGGGGACAGGCCTGTCTCTTCCGTGGGCTTGCTCTCCTCTCATTCCATCCACCACCAGCGTCGGCTGGTTCGTTCGCTAGACCGCCTCCAGCACGTGGCCCCCCAGGCCGCCGAGCATTTGCGGGATGAGCGTAGGCCTTGCGAGGGGGCAGAGGAAGATCTGGGTCTTGTCTGTGACACGTGCTCAGGGTCTGACCTTGGGCAGATCTGCCTTCTGAACCCGGTTCTGCATCTGTGAACTGCCGGTGGTGCTACCTCCTGACCACTTTCAGTTTTAGTATTGGGCGACAGAGTACAGGTCAGAGGCCCCCGTAGTTCACTCCCTGCTGTACGGCTGATGTTTAATAAGCATCGATGGCGTCTGCTTCCATCCTTCTCTCTTCGCCCCAGGTCTGATGTTGTCACCCGGGGCGTGTTCCGTCACCACACACCAGAGCTTCCAGTCTGGCTGGCTGGCTGCAGCCTGTCCTTGCTTCATCTGCCGGCTGCTCACGTGAATGCTGCCTGCTGGTTTCTCGTGCTTCGGCTGCGACAGAACCGCGTGGCCTGCTCTCCCTGGCCTTCGTGCCACTTCCATCTTCCAGATCGAGGGGTGGGCCATACCAGTGGCTTCTTGGTCTGTCTGTCCTGTGTGTCCCGCCTCATGTCTTTGTGTGTCTCGCTCCTCCTTCCCGTGGGGATTCCCCACCCCACACCTGGCTCCATGGACCATCCTGGTCCCGCCCACCTGCCCTGTGGGAGCCAGCCCTTCCTGCCTTCAGCCTTTCCTTGATGCTCACGTGCTCCTTTGGTTCTGTTTTCATGACTTGCAGCTCATGTCTTCTTGCTTCCCTTCGGCTTTTTATGCTGTTCAAGGTTGCGTGTGGGGCTTCGTGAGCTGTCTGCCAACAAGGTTGGCTACGCCCCTGGCCGAGAGCAGAGTGTGGGTCTTCTGTATCATTTGCCCCCTGGTCCAGGCCCCGTGTGGCATCTGACTGTTGGACACATGTGTGTGGGTAACACATAGTCAGCGGTGGTCACAGCACCCTCACACTGGCCCTCACTCTGCCCAGTAGGCATTCTCTCCTCTTACTCACCCTGGAGTCCAGTGCTCTGGCCAGCTCACTACTTACCGGTTCGCTCTGTGTGTAGACCCTGTTTCCTCTGCATGTACTGACCCTTCCCCACTCTCCCCAGGTCCTCAGGGTCCCCTCTGCAAGGCCACCCTTGACACTTCCCCACCTCCAGCAAGGAGCAGTTGGGCCATCTTCTGGGTGTCCACGTTTCTTTACCTAAAGCATCTGTGACACGGTCTGTCTTCTTCGGGTTGTGGTTGTTTGTGGATTTGCCTTATCTCTTCTACCTGGGAGTTAGTCAGGGTTAGGAATTTGGGTACCTGCCTTCTGGGAGCCCCTCTCTGCGTCCTCATGGTAAGATGAGTATGTCACCCTACCTGAGGGCCGCGGGGGGCTCATAGCAGACGCTTAGCACCATGCCTGACCTGAGAGGGGTGCTCAGCACAGGAGACCTCCCTTTCCCTCGGCTTCTCTAATAGGCTGGTTGCTACTTGGGGGCAGGGTCTGTCCCCACTATGTGCAGCACGTTGCCTGGCACATTAGCGGTGTCTGTGGGTATTGGCAGGATGAGTGAGGGGAGCAGGGGAGACCTGTGGGCCCCACTCCGGGAAGCGCCCGTCTCTTGCCAGGTCTCTTCTGTGATGGGAGTTGTTTAGAGGCCACGTCCAGGGGGCCCTGTGGGGCAGCCAGGAGCCCACTGGCCCTTCTTGGCTGAGTGTGCATTAGCTGCTGTCTCCACTGAGAGGTGTTTGGTGGGGCTGGTGGGAGCAGCAGAGAGCCGGGGAGCTGCTTCCACACTTTCAGGTGGGCCCAGAACCCCCACTTCAGACAAGATGAGTGACCACATACCCACCCCACCCCCGACTGAGACCTACTTCGTCTCATGGCCTGACAGGGCCGCCACCCCCACAGCTCTGGGAGCTGGCTCCTGTTTCATATTCTGTGCCTGAAGTCTGATGGTGCAAATGATTTCGTTCCTCTGACAGTCACTGGCCAGTGCCCTCGTGAAGGTGGCGGGGACGGTGTGCCGGGTCACAGGCAGGCGTGCTTTCCTCCGCCTTGCAGATGGCTCCTGGCTGCTTTCTCGTCTCTGCTTTTTCTTTCACTTGTCCCACAAACACCGCTCCCCTGTGCTGGGATGTCTTGAAAATAAAATAGCAACAAGGGCTCAGTGAGGCCAGACCACGTCCTAAGTTGTTTGTCCCCTCCCCCACCCCATTAAACAGTGATGGCCAAGGGCCTGTGGGGACTTGGAGGGGTGGGCTGCGGGTGCTGGGTCTTCTGACTCTGTCCCCAGTTGCATGAGGATCACAGAGCCCTGTGCTGACGCGGAGGAGCCACTTCACTGGCCCACATGAGATTTTCTGGCTGCTCTGTTTGAGGGCTCCGTGCAGGAAGCCGCCAGCAGCACGCGGGGGGCCCCTAAGGGTCTGTCGCAGACCCATCTTACGGAGGATCATCAGGGTTGGAGCCATTGGGCAGAACACAAAGGACCAGGAGTTGCTCCAGAATCGGGGGAACCCGTTTTTAAAAGGGGGCAGAGGAGCATGGGACCTGGGTGGGGGTGACGGGGCTCCTGGCTCCCCCTGAATGTCGTCGCTGCCCTTGCGTCCCTGCCCGGGGGACTCATTCCTGCCGTTGCCTCCTGCGTGGTGGCGGCCGGGGGCCCTGAACCACACTCACTTCCTCGCGCTCTGCGTGCGAGCGGCCCCCGCCCCTCCGGGCTGGCGTGGCCCTGTTTGTTATCGTAGCCCTGGCGCGCGGCCAGGCCTGGCCGGGAGCCAGCCTTGTGGGTACAGTGTGTACAGTGAGTGCCGAGCCAAGTTTGTCATCATACACGATTAATTTTTTTTCTCATCTGGTGGGGGAGGGGTGAAGGAAGAGGCACGAAGGAGTTTTCTCTGATGCTTGAGAGCAGCTCTGGAGAGTCCTGCAGAGATGCTGTTTGTGGAGGGGCCACGGCCCGCCCCGTGCCCCTCGGGCCCTCTAGGTCCCCCCCCCACCCACTTCTCTACATTTCCTCCTCCCGAGACACACGGCACCTCGAGGTCTTAGTTTCAGTGACTAGACGACTGCATTTACATTCCTAAATCAGTTTTCAGTGTGTTGAAGTCGACAATTTGTTTAATGAGACGTTTGCCCCGTCGGAGGCCCTGCCTAGAGACAATTCTTCTTCTTTCCTCTTTCTGTCCGTCTTATTTCTTCTTTTTTCAGGCCCCGAGGTGGCCGTGGCGAATGTTCAGTTTAGCGGAAGTGTGTGTGTCGACCTGAGTGTGTTGACTAATGAATGCTTAGGAGACAGACCTGATGATAACAGGGAGTTTCAGCGAACAGGAGTAACCGACCTCACTGACGCGGTGCGTCCGGCCGGGCCCTGCTTTCTCGGAGGCCACAGTTGGGTTTCAGGACCAGGAAGGAGCCTGGGCTAAGGATGCCCACTGGAGATGCTTTGCTAAAACGGCTCCTTCTGGAGCGTGAACCTGGGCTGTGGGGTTGTGGGTGCGAGCCGAGAAGGGGTCCCTGCCCATGCTTTGTGGCCCAGTCCCTGGGGGAAGTGTGGGGGACACACTGTTGCGTTGTTCGCACTCCTTGTCCTCACCTAACAGGTGGCGCTTCGTTCTGGAACGGCTCTCCATGCAAAACCCACAGCCTTGGGCACCCGGTCCTGCGGTCCATCGCGGGCTGTCCCCCAGTAGCTGGCGTCTCCCACAGCTGGCCCTAACACACAGGGGCATCACACACGAACACACGCAGGACGGTGCGCCCGGTTTTGACTCGGCTGTGTACCCTTTAGAGGTCTGCGCGTTTCTGGGGCCTGCGCCTGTTCTGGGAGTGCCGTTCGTTTTGGGGACCAGTGGGCGTTTACTGAGCCCTGATTAAGTGACCGACGCACCAGGCTCTGCGTACCGAACCCTGCAGAATGCCACAGCGTCCCTGCCCTCGGGAGGCTGCAGTCTAGTCGGAGAAATGGGTGACTAGAGAGGAACGAGGAAAGAAGGGGGTGTGTGCCGAGGGCCAAGGAAGCGTTCTGGGAGGGACTCAGGGGAGGAGGGTGTTCTAGATGGTGGCAGAACTTAAACGGGTGGTGAGGATGGAATTTGAAAGGGACTAGCTGCCCTCAGGCATGCAGTGCTGCTGGGGTGTGTCAGACGGGGTGCAGGGCGAGGCAGGGCTCAGAAGGGGGCAGGGATGGGGCGGCTTTGCGGAGGGCCTTGAGCAATAGGATGCAGCACGGAAAAGCTGCAGGGAGACTGAGGAAGGGAGTAACTCTTTTATCCCCTCTGGAATACAAAGGGCTTTTTGATGTTGCTGAGGCAGGAATATAGGGTTTATGGGACCCCCTGGGAGAAGGGGCTTGTCTTGGAGTGTGGCTGGCACAGACAGAGGCTGGTGCCTCTTGCACTGCTTAGGGGCACGCAGGCTGCCTTTGGAGGGTCTAGTCCTGTCCCCTGCACTCCCTCATCCTTGCCCTTCTCCAAGCACTGGGACCCATGGCTCCCCGATACCAGGCTCTTCCCCATAGTCAGAGCCATGGGGAAAGATTATTGTCCTTGGCTGATAGATCGATTCCAGCAGCAGCACGGGGGGTGGCCAGGGCATGTCACGTGGAGCTGGGGTCATCCATCCGGCAAGAAGGGGCTGGAAGGATTGGGGCCCCAAACCAGACGGGTCCTCTGGTGCATTCCCGTCCCGGCAGGATGGGAGGAAGGAAAACCACGGGATGTCAAAGATGGAACACTTAGCTGTGGGGTTCAGGGCTCCTCTTCCCAAAGGCAGAGGAGGTACGGGGAGCGCCGTCACCAGGCAATTCCCTATGACTTTGGGGCGAGGACATGATCTGGTCCCCACAGCCACGATGGGAGAAGCGTCCCAGGGTTCTTCACAGGTAGCTTGTCAGCACCTACACTTCTCCTGACCTTGCTGTGTCCTTCTCTCCCTCTCCTCTCTTCCCAGATGAGGGGTCTGCCAAGAACAAGACTTGGGGGGTTATCTAGGCAGGTCCGAACCCGTGCTCAATTCATCCCCACCCCCCGCCCTCTCTCCGGTGAACGTCAGCGCTCCCTCCTGGTGGTGGATTTCTGCCGTGGGGACAAAACCAGGAGCTGACCAAGGGGGACCTTCTCGGGGTCCTCTCGCTGCCTGGACCGCGTGCCTTCTGCGGTGGGGGTTCAGGTTAAGAGCCCAGAGGAGGTCTGAGAGAGGGGCTCAGAGGCCCCACTGCCTTTGCCTCGGTCCCTGTGGGTGACCGGGGTGCGGGAGGAGGGGAGAGAGACCACTTGCCCTGGCTTTCTCTGGAGCACACAGCTCTCTCTCCTCCCCGCCCCTCCCCGCTCCGGGTTTGGCCTGCTTCCCGAACTTTTTCCCAGAGTGGTGTCGTCACTGGCCTGCCGGCAGGTCTGGATGTTCTGCCAACATTCCAGAGAGTTTATGATCGCTTGCAGATGTGCCTCCAAGAACACACTGTACCCAAAGCAGAAATTAATGCAGGCTTGACTGCCGTCCAAGCCCATCCACGGGAGAGAGGCGAAAGAAAACAAAAACTGTTTAATGCTGTTTATAAATTATACACCGGCTGATGAAAAATACATTTCTTCCCCCACTGCTCCCCCTGGACTCGCTGCACACCCCCCCGCCCCCAGCTTTCGGCCTCAAGAGCCTAAAACCCGAGACCAGAAGACGATGGCTTTTGCTTTTGAGCTCCTGTTCTGGCTGGGATCCGAAGCCCTGCTGCTGATTCGCAGCCAGGGTATTTTTCCCCTTTACCTGATGAAATATACTGATTTTTTCCAGCCCAGATGGGATGTTTTTGGTTTTGTTGTCTGGGTTTGGCTTTTGTTTTGTTTTTTTACTTCTTTTTGGCCAGGGATTTTGTTTGCAGCCAGTGACAGGTCCTGTGTCGGTGCTGGGTACCCTGGGGCAAATCGAGCCCCCACATCTGTCTGCCCCAGTGTACCGGGTGTGCGTGCCGGGGTCCCCTGGCCTGGAAGATTTCACTCAACGTCAGGCCCGCTGAACAGAGAAAGTTCAGAAAGTTCACTGCAGGTCATGGTATTAAACAGTGTTTTCACCCCTTCGCCTCCAGCCCCTGCGTGAAGAGGGGGTTCCCATAGTCCTATCCCTCCAGTACCCATCTCTCCCTCCATATGGTGCCTTAGCGGGGGTTTGGGAGGCCCCGGCTCGCACCACCCCCCGCACGAGCCCCCCCCCCCCCCCCGCCTGCTCATTCTGTGAACCCGTCCCCGTGGCCGTGGCCGGGGTGTGTTTTAATGCTGCTGCTGTTTGTCGCTTGCCCACCAGGCTCGGCAGACCCCGCTTCCTGTAGAGCACCGAGCCTCAGAGCCCTGTGGTTGCTAAGTAGCCGCCTCCCCGTACTGTAATGGGCTGATTTCGTATTCTGTGCAGCGCCGTATCTTATTTTTGTATGCAAGACAAAGTGTTTTGATGGAAGACGATTGCGGCAGTGTCTGGAGGCTGTTTGGAGTTTTATGGGCTGTACAGTACACTGTGTGCTCTCGGAACAGAGCACAGGCTGTTGAATTTTGGATTGCATTTGTCATTTCCCCCTCGGAGAGGGGAGCCCGTCAGATAGAACATTACGGGTGGAGGGAAGAAAGTGGAAATTATGTAATGGCCCTGCCTCTGTCTCTCTCCTCTCTCTCTCTCTCTCGTTCTCTCTCGCTCTCTCTCTCTCTCGCTGGCTCTCTCGCTCTCTCTCGCTCTCTCTGTCTCGCTCTCACCCCCCTTGGATTTTTCTGTCCCCAGATGCGGTGGTTTCTCCCCACACCCCTCCTTTCACACCACCGTACGGTTTTGTCGCGCTATTCAAGGATGATGCCATTCCTGTCCGAGACTGAACGGCCCCGGAGCGTGGATGCTGGGACATCCCGTCCGTCCGCTGTTGGTTCTCCTGTGTCCCCTTTCCTCTCCCTTGCTCCTTCTATCTTTCCTAAGTTCTGGGCTGCTGTGCTAGGAGCCACCCAAAGGCGTTGCCCATTTCCAGGGCCTCATCGTCCCCTTCCCCAACATGCACCCCGCCGGGCTTCTTAGCCGGTCCTCGGTTGCCGTCTTCTCCCCTGGCCCCCCACCCATGCTGTGCCCGGGTCCCCGCGTCGGAGGCCGCGTGCCGCTCTGTCCGCGGGCATCGCCCCCCGCGCGCTCCTCGGAGCTGTCTGCGGTGGCAGGTGTGCATTCCTCAGTCCTGCCCTTCCCCGCCCACCCCCGCCCCCATCGCCTGTCCTCTCACTCCCTCCTTTGTCCCTGTCCTCGTGTCAGTGTGGCCTCAGCTTTCTCTCGATGCTCCTGTATGGTTCCCAGCTCCCTCCTCGTGTCTTCGACTGTCTTTGTGCCCCTCCATCTTGGTTCGCCTTCACCCTCTCATCCCTCAACGTTTCGTAGCTTGGGGGTTGGGCTGGGGAAGAGAATGTCACTCTGATCCCGTGGGGCGTGGGGACTCCTGAGCCGGTGCCCTGAGAGTGCTCCCAGCGCCTGTCACCTTGTGTGCTCCTGTCCCTTGCCTGTCAGGAACCATTCTCTGGCTCGGCTCCTGGTTCTCCTAGGTCCCTGGTTTTCTTGAGTCGCGCTGAGTGTGGGCACGTGAAGGAGCAGGATTAGAGCTTGCAAGTTTCTTATTGGCCTTTGCTGCTAAAAAGCGTGTCTTGCTGGCACTGTGCTCACAGAGGCCTGTACCAGACACCTGAGCGCTGCGCCCGCCAGGTGCCGCGTGGTTCATTCACCTGCATGCACCAGGGCCTGGCCTCGGGCCTGACACGTAGAAGGCTCTTGGGTGAGTATTTGTCGAATAAGGGAACATCCTTTGGCTAAAGTGCTTGTACCTCGGCGACAGATCTGCGTTTGGTGGGGTGGGGTCTGAGCGTTAGACACTTTGGGGTGCCATCTCTGAGGAAGATTGTCACTATCAAGTGTTGGAGGACTGGGCCTGTGTAGGGGGGACCCGGCGCTTCAGGGAGAACAGGGTGCTACCAGTCAGAACATGTGAGTGGGGAGAGTCAAGGACAAGGGTAGGATGGTGACAGCTACTCAGCGCCAGGGACCCTCAGCTTGTGGGGCAGCCGTGTTTGCAGGCCTCGGGCTCACATTCTTCAAGTGTCAGGACAAGTTCATCCCACCCATGGTTACTGCCGCTGGGCACGGTGGCCCTGGAAGCCCTGTTGTGTTTCGTGCTCTCTCTCAACAAGGCCAGTCGGTGAGAATGGACCCGAAGTCCCACCTCACCCAGAGCCACCAGGTAGATTTATACACACGGCAGCATCTGGGCCTCCACACCGACCTGCAGTGACTTTCCATGACTTTCCATGACACCGTCCCCTCTCCTAAGTGCTCCAGCTGCCTGGCTTTGCTTCTCCTGCCTCCCAGGACTGTAGAGTGGTGTCTGAAGTAGGGCAGAGTGCTGGTCCCCTTGTGGTGTGTGTGTGTGTCTGTCTGTGTGTCTGTCTTGAAGAGGAGCCATGGGGCCGGGGCCCTGGAGGTGATGGGAGATGTCCGGAGAGGTCTCAGGCTGTGTTCATCAGGGGCCGTGGAGGAAGCAGGATGGCCCAGTTCTTTGGGAAGGATGCTCCTTACTTCCGGGAAGGTGTGAAAAGCTGCAGTCTGCGTGTGCGTGTCGGTGTATGCACGCGTGGGTAGGAAAGAGCTGGAGAAGGAGCGTTTACAACATGAAATACTCACAATTGCTCCTTTGCTGTAATGGCCCCACACAGACCATTACCTTGCAGATTTAAAAACTAAATGAGCTCGTCGTATCCAGTGACTCCCACCGACATTCATGCTTGATTGCAAAGACGGCGCCTGGCACCTTTGCATTTCGGCTTCACCGTTTGTCACTGATGCTCGGATATTGGTGCTGTGCTGCCCCGCTCCTGGGGTCAGCCAGGACCATGCTGACTTCGTGCGGTGGAGGGGACTGTGTTCAGCAGGACCCCCCCCCCCGCCCCGAACAACCTTTTTGTTGTAAAAATGGCCCCCGTGACCTCTTGGGCCGGGTCTGGAGTCTCCGAGGAGCCCCGTGGGCCGAGGCGGGCAGCGGTGGACTTCGGAGGGAGCCGCCGAGCCGCGTGTCCTAACGTGCCGGCCCGGCCCCGCGTGAGTGGTGCTGCGTGCCCTGCGACCGCCTGCGTTTTCGTGACTGTCTCTCCCACTTTGGGGGGAGGACGGGAGGGGGGCACTGCAGCCGCAGCAGCGCTCTGTGGGCAAAGGAAGAAAACAAGAGAATGGGGCAGAGAACAGGCTAAATTTAAAATTGTAATTGGCTGACTTCCACTGGCTTGCGGGTGTTTTAATGACTCATAATAACTTCATTTAAAACCAGCTGAGCAGAAAATAGATTGGAGAGGAGCCTCGGGCCATTATGGATTTGTTTTTTTTGACAAGCTCCGTTTTCACCAGCCGGGGAGGCGCTCCGAGCGGCCTGGCTGCGATTCCCTCTCCCTCTCCGCCGTGCGCGCTCCGAGGGTTGGTGGTCTGCCCGGGAGAGATTGCAGAGAGACCAGGAGTGCTTTTTTCTTTAACTGATTATAAATAGATGCCTCGAGGTCTTCTTTTAGCTTCGGTAGGGGTTTATTTTTATTTTTATTTTTATTTTTTTTACTTTTGCTGTGGTAAGTGGAACATAAATAAAATTGTTTCTGGAATGACTGAATTAATTAGGTAGTAAAGCAGCGACGGCACACGCACGGCCCGAGCCGGCGGCCCCGATCCTGTTGGCTAGGCGGTCCCCTTTGCTCCCAGTCCCCCACCTCCTGCCGGTGGTTCCTTTATCCTCCCTGCAACAGCTACGTGGTTTTGTAAGAGATCGGTGGGGTTTTGACCGGGTTGGCGCTGCCCGCCTACCCAGTCAGGTGGAGGGAGCGTGGATTTTGGAATCGTCGGAGAGGACTCTCGCCTGCCTCCCGTCTGTTCTGAATAGCTCCCGCCTGTCTCCTGGGGTCGGATGGGGGCCAGCCCGGGAGCGCTCTTTTTTCTCTTGTCTTTGTAAAGTCAGCTGGCTCCGTCCTAGGATGCCTCCGTCTGGGCAGAAGGTGCCGCTCCCCCCACCCCCTGCGTTCCCCCCCATCTGATGGCTCACGGCCATTCATCTCCCTGCTCTTGTGGCACCTGTCACCTTCTTTGTGTCATCGCTGTGTTATTTGCTCGTCCTGTTTTTGCCTACCAGATCTGAGCCGCTTCAGAACGTGTGATTTATTTCCACATTCCCCCGCCGTCTCCCCCACACTCCCGAGCAGAGTAACCTGGATGGTGGTTAGAGCTCAGCCGTTTGTTGAATGAATTAATGGGAGAGTGTGTGGGTAGGCACCAGGTAGGGAACAACCCCGAAGTGTTCCCCCTGCTTTCTCCCAGCCCTGAGAGTCAGTAGTCTGGACGAGAAGACCAGGAACCAAGGCAGGACCTCCTCCTGGACATGCTGAGCATCCCCACAGCCTAGCGCAGGGCAGGTGCTTAGTGAAGACCAATGGAACAGATGAAGAGCTCAGGGTGCATGGTGGGGGCGCGGGGTGGGGAAAGGCCCTTGCGTTCATTGGATGCATGCTCTGTTGCATTGCACTCTGCACGTCTGAGCTAACTGCATCTTACGCCGACCTTGGAAGGTAGATACACTGTTCGCATTTTGCAGGTGAGGACACTGGGCTTAAAGATTGAGGTAATTGGCTTAGGGTCATAGTCAGGGCTCTCTGCCCCCTCCCCTTCCCCACATGCACTCTTGCTTTTCTAGTACTTCATGCTGTTCTCCCTGGCCTGGATGCTTGCTTCTCTGTATGTGGAGATCACCAGTGTCTCAGAGACTGGGGAGCGAGGCAGGGAGAACAGAGAAGGAAGGCCCTGTCACCACGAGTCCTGGGCTGGGGCCGGGCAGCACAGTAACTGGATATTGCTCAGGGCCTTGCACCTGGGCCCCCAGGAGCAGGTGTGTGGCTTATTAGCCTCTTCCTGCTCTGCTGGAGTCGCATGTGTTCAGTTACAGCTGCCATTGTGGCCATTACTTCTCCCCGTTGCCTTGTAGGGCTGGGGTAGGGTTCTGGCAACAGTGCTGGAGGGTCTGGGGGTGAATGTTTGCCCACCCCCAGGCTAGAGCTTGGTGGTGTCACCTCCCAACTCCTGCTCCCCACTGTGGTCCCATGCATAGAGGAGGGACCGTACCAGAGACTTCCTGGGGTCCCTCCCACATGGGGACCCAGCTGGCGCTCTGCTCCCGGGCAGAGGGCCCTCTGATGCTGTGTCAGGAGCACTCTCGTGCTGCTGCGTCCCAAAAACCCGAGAGCCAGGACTATTTGGGTTGTCACTAGCTCCCCAGACTTCCAGGGTCTCAGAGTGTGACACATGAGAATGACTGCAGCCTCCCTGACTTTCGGAGTCTGCCCGGCGGGGCTGGACCGCTTGGCACGAGGCTCATTGTGTCTGTTCTCCAACCACTGCATCTCCCCCAGGCGCGTGCTGGGGATGCTGGAGTCTCCTCGGGGGACCAAAACATCCACCAAATGGGAACCAGATGGCGAAGGCTGGGCAGCAGAGAGGGAGGCCTCGAGGACTATTCTGGGTCACTCACTCCGTGTGGCTCTCTCGGGGGAAGTGGTTCACGAATAAATTCATCAGTTAGCAATTATGAGGGGACGGCCGGTGGCGGGCACCGTGCAGCGGGGTCTTTACCTGCATGGGGCTGTTGATCCGACTGAAAGGGTGACATGAGCCCCTGGCAGGGAATGTGGTCATGCAAGGCTGGGCGTGCCCACTGTCCCCACACGGGGGAAAGAGTGAGTGTCACAGAGTTAATAGGAGAGAGACACTCCCAAGGCCCAGGCGATGAGGGACAGCTTCCAGAAGGAGTTTCATGGGATGTCGATGGGCTCTTTCCTCCTGGAGCGTCCAGGTGGGGCTTCGTGGTGGGAAAGGGACCTGCTTTTCTGGACAAGAGGAAGCAGGAGTCAGCCAGGCAGGCGCTCTTCCCTCCTCCCCCTCCTCCCTCCTCTCCCCCCCGCCCCACGGGCTTAGAGCCCACACCCTCGTGCCGGAGCACCCTCCGAGCCCTGAGGGTGTGCTGACCCTCCACCGCCCGCAGGCCGAGAAGCACTGCACTGCGAATTCCCAGCGGGCACGCCGGGGCTGTCCTTCACCCTGAGGTGTCCACACAGCGATTGTGCAGGACAGGCTTACAGCCGGATGCACACCTCCGGAGGATTAGGCCTCTCTCATCCAAGACTCGATGAGCCCCCAGATAGGCCATGAGTGCCCGGGGCTCCCCGAAACCCAGGTTGAGAACATGCAGCTTAGCGGGACGCACCTCGTTGAGATGGAAGGTGGAAGTGTGGCTGTCCTGGGGGGACTGTGTCAGGCCCACGTCCTCGGACCCCACGAATGAGGCCCCAGTGTGCCTTTTGTGACGATGCAGGTCACTCTCCCCAGAGGTGGAAAGCCAGTGGGCGAGAGGGGTGGGTGCTTCTGCCAGTAGGGGCCCCCTCGGTTGGACCCAAGGATGACATCTCTTCTACACGGTCCCCCCTGTAGTTAACATGCTCCCCACTTCCACCTAACCCCCCAGTTTTATTGGCATTCTTCCCCTTGCCAGGGAAAAGGAAAAAACAAAACAACACGTCCTAAACTTTTCATTAGGCGGTTGGAATGAGATGTCTTCTGGGGTGGCTGGATGCAGAGCCTCCCCGGCGCTCACGGACGATTACGAGCTAATTGAGCACCGGGAGCTCGCAGGCGGCTGCAGTGAGCATTGCGTCGGAGTAATTACGCAAGGCCGCCGTCGGAGGCAGTAACAAGGTAGCTCCAGGTAGGGAGGGAACCCCCTGCAACTCTGGATTTGCTGGAATCTTCCTCAGTGGTCTCATTAATCTGAGTCCAGAGACCAGATCTTTCGGGAGGCTGCTGAACAGCCCGTCTCCCGGTCACTCTTGTGGAGCCTGATGGCGACAGTCCGTCCCGTCTGAGAGAGCCCTCCTGGGGCACTTGTGCATAGGTGGAAGTTTAGGGTCCAGAGTCAGAGATTCTGGAATGTAGGGTGGAGGGGGACAGATGCAGGCTTTGGGAGCCTGGGGACAGCTGACCAGGGGGCAAGGAGACTCATAGGCCAGTGCTGTCGGTATTGATCTGTGCACTGGGAGCAGGGCCTGCTCACAGGTGACAAGGTGGGAATTGTCCCCTCTGTTTCTACTGGGGTCTGTCGGTCCTTGGAGGGTGAGGTGTGGGTGTGGAGAAGCCTGCAGGAATGGGACCAGAACAAGCATGATGTTCTTTTCTGTCCAGGGGATCCTTTATAGCCTGAACCTGCCGTCCCCAGGCCCTGGGCTAAGTGGACCGGGCAAGGGCCCTTTCAGTGCCCTCTGACAAGGGCCCTCAGGCCTTGCCAAAGCCGACATGTCCTCTGGGTGGCCCTGCCCAGCCTCTGGCCTGTTGCCCATCGGCATTGAGTCATGCTCCTTAGAGGACAGCATGTAACTGTGCTTCCAGATATAGCCCCTGCCTGCCCCCTCTCCCCCGCCCCCCCCCCACCCCCGGGACAGGAAAAGTCATTGTCACGGAGCTCTCCATCTTTCTGACATCGCATGCCACGTAGCCTTCTTTCCTGGCTTCTCAGCCCTGCGCAGCCTGGAGTTCTGCTCTGAGGCACACGTAGAGCTCTTTAAAAACCGTAGGGGACCCTTTCACTTACTTAACTTTTTTGTGGTCTCCACCTCCCACTTTAATTTCCAGGACTGGCCTGTGCCGTCTTCTCCCTCCATCTCACAGTTGTCAAGAGTTTGTCACAGCCGGAGGCTGGCTGCACCGAGGCAGGGAGGTGGTGTTTGGTGAAATTGTAAAATTAGCTCGGAAAGTTAATGAGGCGCCTGCCTGCCTCTGCCTTCCGCAGAGCAGGACGTTTAGGAAGGTGCTTCAGGCACCTTAGGAAGAGGGGAAGAGGAGGGAGAAGGCCGGGAAGGTGTGGGAGAGCCTCCTGCAGGTGAGTTCGCAGGCCCAGGACCTGCTGGGACCTGCTCAGCCAGGAGGGACCTGAGAGGTCATTCCCTCCCTCCCCCGTGGCCGAGAATGTCCCAAGGGGTTCACCGTTCTGGCTGCAATTTTCTTTTGTGTCTTGTGCAAGGACGAAGAGGCAAGGACACATAGGTTGTCTCCGGAGTGACCCACAGCGGAGAGGAGGCTAAAGCCAACGATTATAATGGCACTAACATTTACTGAGGTGCCAGGTGCTGGGCCAGACCCTTTCCTTTCTTCACTCTCTTTTGCTCCCCACATACCCACGTGAGGTTAGTGCCGTTAGGATGTCCTTTGATGGATGAAGAAAGTGAGTTGACTTGCCCAGGACCGCCCCACGGGGGCAGGGCTGCACACCTAGGCCCGCTGGCCTTCGAAGCTCTTGGTCTTAACCTCTGAGGCACGGTCATTCATTTCCGGTCCTTCACCGAGCGGCCCACTCCCCCGGCCCCGAGTTCACGCGGCACAGGCTGCACACGTGCAAACGCTCCCGGGAAGGGTTGGAGGTCAGGGTTTCAGAGGTGCACACGGAGGACCCTCCAACAGTCAGTCCCCTACGCACGCCACATTCTCAGGTCCTCTGACCACACCCAGCAAACTGTCCTGTTCTCCAGGGGGAATTCAGTGTCATCTCGGTTGTCAGATGCACGTACATAAAGCTTATAGGGGGAGGGCCTTTTGCGTGAGGTCAGCCAGTGACAACGAGTTTTGGTTTTGGTTTTGTTTCGGAGGAGAAGGTGGCGCATGCTAAGGCCGGGCACTCAGTGTGACAGGCAGTATTTCTGTTTTGAAAAGTGCGGCGTCTCCAGGCTTCTCAGCCTTGAGCCTGAGAATGTCGGTGCCGTAGCTGTAATGTAACACCTCAATTATGGTGCGGGGGGTGAGAAAGAGACTCGGAAACCTGCCGGGCTCCTCAGAGCCACAGCCTGAGCCACAATTAAGGTCGCAGGAACACCAGAGGCGGGCCGAGGAGCGTCATTTCTAACCAGTTTGAGCACTTTACTACTTCCTAACATCAGAAGCGTCCAGGCTGCAGGGCCCGCTGCTTGTGCTCCTCAATAAAGTGATTAAGCTGAATGGGTGGGGGGTGGAGGGTGGGCAGCAGGTATCATGAGGCTGAGAAGGGCTAAAAATAGGAAGCTTCTGTTTTCTGAGAGTCACAGTGGGCCCTGAGGAAGCGGAGGGAGGGTGGCCGTCCCCTGGGCCTGAGAGGGCCGGTTGGTAGGTGTTGTAATGGGTGAGCCGGTGAGGGGCCTCTTTGCCAGCTGTCGTCAAGAATGGAATATCATGGACGCTATGGCTTGGTTGCTTCTGCCTTGTTTTGAAGAAACCCCCAGCGGTGTGTGTGTGTATGTGTGAATGAATTGAAAGTAGCTGACAACACTGGATCTAGGATGGACACCTCAACCCAAAATTTACATATTCAATCCCAAACTAATTGGATATACTTGCTGTTACTGGGGGTGAAGGGGTCCAGTTTGGACAGGAAGTAAAGACAAATTATAAGGGGCACATACAGAGACGTGGGGGAGGGACTCGACCCTCAGAGCCAAGGGTGAGCATCCACTCTGTACTTCCTTGGTTAATGAGGATGCTCAAGGAGATGGAAGAAAGGGACATTTTTTTGGTTAATTGAAGGTCAGCCAAGAACCTTGTCTATTTCAGTCTTTGTGGTTAGCTGCCATTCATCAGTGTAAGAGTCCATTTTTTCTACTTTAAGTGAATACAGTTGTTTGTTTTTTATGATAGAATATTTTGCCTAGAAGTCAAAGGGAGAATGCTCAGGAAGAGAGCCAATCATGGAAGGATATGTTTTTTTAAATCAGAAAATTTACCCATTTTATTGGTGCATTGCAATTGTTCATTTGGAGGGTTATTCTTAATGGGAGTTTTGTTGTCAGTTGATGTGTGTGTGTGTATGTGTGTGTGTGCGCGCACGCGCACATGCAAAAAAATTATTGTCTTTAGCGTTGAAAATGTATTTTTTCCAGTTTTATTGAGTAGTTGATATACATCTCTGTATAACTTTAAAGTGTACAGCATGGTAGTTTGATGTACATATATTGTAAAATGATTATCACAGTAGCTTCAGCTAACATCCATAATTTCATATAGATATGACATAATAAAGAAAAGAAAGAAGAAATAAAAACATTCTCCCCTTGTGATGAAAACTCTTAGGATTTACTCTCTTGATAACGTTCCTACAGGAGGGCTGTCCAGAAAAAAATCCAGCCATTGTCAATATAATGAGAATGGCTACATGGCTGGATACTTTCCAAACAGCCCTAGTATATTCTACAGCAATGTGAACTACAGTTGCTATGTTGTCCATTACATCCCTAGAACTTATATATCTTAGAACTGGAAATTTGCACCTTTTTGCATGTGATATCCAGTTACCCCAGCACCATGTATTGAAGAGACTGTCTTTTTTCCGGTGAGTATTCTTGTCAAATCCTAACTGACCATACAAGCTTGGGTTTATATCTGTGCTCTTGATTCTGTTGCATTGATCTATTTGTCTGTGTTTGGAGTGCGAGGCCTCCTGTCTCGTTCTTCCTTCTCAGGATGTCTTCGGCTACTCGGGGTCTTTTGTGGTTCCATATAAATTTTAGGACTGTTTTTTTCTGCTTCTGTAAAAAAAATGCCTTTGGAATCTTGGGATTGCATTGAATCTGTAGATGGTAGTATTGACCTTTTAACAATATTAATTCTTCCAATTCGTGAACACAGGATGCCTTTCCATTTGTCTGCATCATCTTCATTTCATCAATGTCTTGAAGTTTTCGGAGTAGAGACCTTTCACCTCCTTGGTTAAATTTATTACTAAGTATTGTATTTCTGAGTATTTTATTGGTTTTGATGCTTTGGGGATCAATTTATTTCTCTTTCAGAAAATTCATTGTTAGTGTATGGAAATACTACTCATGTCAATAAGTTAATTTTGTCTCCTGCAATTTTACTGAATTTATAGATGAGATGTAATAATTTTTTGGTCATGTTCTTAGGATTTTTTTATATAAAATTATGTCATCTGCAAATAGAGACAATTTTACTCCTTCCTTTTCAGTTCAGATGCCCTTCATTTATTTTTCTTTCCTGATTGCGCTTGCTAGGGCTTCCAGGACTATGCCGAGTAGGAATGATGAGAGCGAACACCCTCATCTTGTCCCTGATCTTCCAGGGGATGCCTTCCATCTTTCCCGAGTGTGAGCTTAGCTTGGGCTTGTCACCTGTGGTCTTTATTTATGTTAAGATATGTTCTTTTTATGCTGAATTTGTTAAGAGTTTTCATCATGAATGGATGTTGAATTTTGTCAAATGCTTTTTCTGCATCTATTGAGATGATTACGTGATTCTTTTCTTTCAGTCTATTAATGTGATGTATCCCACTGATTAATTTGCATATGTTGAATCATCCTTGCATCCCAGGAATAAATCTCACTTGAGCATGGTGAATGGTCCTTTCAGTGTGCTGCTGAACTCAGTGTGTTAGTATTTTATTGAGAAATTTTACATCTATGTTCATCAGGGATATTGGTCTGTAGTTTCTTTTCTAGTAGTGTCCTTTTCTGGATTTGGTATCCGGATAGTGCTGCCCTCATAAAATGAGTTTGAGAGTGTTTCCTCCTCTTTTTGGAAGAGTTTGAGAAGATTTGTATTAATTATTCTTTAAATGTTTGGGAAAATTCAGCAGTGAAACCATCTGGTCCTGGGCTTTTCTTCCTTGGGAGATTTTTTATTATTGATTCAATCTCCATAGCTGTGATTTGATCTATTTAGAATTTCTGTTTCTTCCTGATTCGGTCTTGGTAAGTTAGATGTTTCTAAAAATTTTTCCATTTCTTATAGGTTGCCCAGTTTATGGGTATATAGTTATGAATAGTAGTTTTTGTGATCCTTTGTATTTCTGTGATAATCTGTTCTGATGTCTCCTTTTGCATTGATTTTGTTGATTTGGGTCCTCTCTCTTTTTTCTTTGGTTAGTCTAGCTAAAGGTTTGTCAATTTTGTTTATCTTTTCCAAGAATTAACTCTTAGTTTGGTTAATTTTTCTATTTTTCTGTTCTCTAGTTCATTTATTTCTGCTTTAATCTTTATTATTTCCTTTCTTCTGCCAACTTCCAGCTTGGTTTGTTCTTCTTTTTCTAATTCCTTCGGCATAGAGTTAGGTTGTTGATTCGGGAACTATTGCTTCTTAATGTAGGCATTTATTGCTATGAATTTTCCCCTTAGAACTGCTTTTGCTACAACCTATAACTTGTGAAATGTTGCATTTCCATTTTTGTTTATCTCAAGAAGTGTTTTTATTTCCCCTTTAATTTCTTCTTTGATTCATATGTTGTTCATGAGAGAGTTAATTTCCATGTGTTTGTGAATTTTCCAGTTTTTCTCTATTGATTTCTAGTGGCATGCCATTATGGCAAGAGAAGCTACTTGATATAATTTCAGTCTTCTTGACTTTGCTAAGACTTGTTTTGTGGCTTAACATATGGTCTACCCTAGAAAATATTCCATGTGTGCTTTAGGACGTATATTCTGCTGTTGTTGGGTAGAATGTTCTGCATATGTCTGTTAGGTCCATTTAGACTAGAATGTTGCTCAAATCCTCTACTTCTTTATTGATTCCCTTTCTGGATGATCTATCCATTGTTGAGAGTGATGCAAGTCAGTCTTGAAGACTGATTGTACCTTTTCTTCTGTAAAGTCTTACACCAGGGGTATCCAGTCTTTTGGTTTTCCTGGGCCACATTGGAAGAACTGTCTTGGGTCACACATACCATACACTAACATTAATGATAGCTGATGAGCTAAAAAAATAATAATAAATAAAGGTCTGTGCATAATTTTAGTAATATTTTAAGAAAGTTTACGAATTTATGTTGGACCACATTCAGAGCTGTCTGGGCTGCATGTGGCCCGTGGGCAGCAGGTTGGACAAATGTGCCTGACATGTCTTCATGTCCTGGAACTTATCCCTCTTTGTAACAGCTTTAGATGGCAGGGAGCGGCTAGGAAAGTGGTGGCCAGATGGAGAAACGGAGGCCACGTAAATCAGAATGTACCACAGTCCACAACAGTGCCAGATCTAGGCCCTGGCACTGCTGGACAGTGGTGTTAATTCCTGAACCGCAGGGTGAGGACTGTTTTTAAGAGGAAAGTCCTCAGAGAAGAGGGTGTGAACTGAGGAGGGTGGCCTCAGAGCTTGTGGGAATGATCCCCTCCCTCCACGAGGTGAGCCAGAGTGGGGAGAACAGCAGAGGACCTGAGCATGCTGCTTTGGGGACCTTTCTCTACTCCCCTTGATAGGGATTTCCTACTCTGTAACCTTTTATAATCACAGGCCCCTACAGTTAGGTGGGCATTCTTGAGTTAGTTTCTTTCTCTTTGACACTTACTAGCTGTGAGACTATGAACAAGTCAACTAAGCGTTTCAGACCTCAGTTTTCACATCTGTAAAATGGGGATAATCTTAGAACTAATGGGAGGATGAAATGGCATACAGCATGTAAGGTAGTAGAGTTCTGATTCCATAATAATGTTCAAGATGTATTGGTTACTAGTGTTCTTACTCCTACTACAGTATTATTGTTCCCCATTGCAGGGCAGCCCTTGCCAGGACCCCTAGGATCCTGGGAAGGGAAGAATTGGGGTACAGTTGCCAAGTGCCAGTTACCAGTGTTCCTGTGCATCATCTCATTTAAACCTTCTAAGAACCTAGTGGCCTCATTTCTGAGTGAGCGGTGCTCCCTGGGATTGTGCGACCTCAAAGTCTTGTTTCTAGGATAGGAGAGATGTATCATTACCTCTTCAGCAGGTGAGGAAATGGAGGCTCACAGAGATGAGACTGCCAGTGCTCTTCGTGTAGCTGGTGGTACCTGAGCTGAAATCTCGGACCTGTGGACAGCAGCAAAGCCTGCGATAGGCTCGACAGCGCGGCTGCTCTGCTGATGGGTTCCTGCCTCTTTCTGGCAGCCTGGCTTGGGGGTTGGGGTGAGTTGTGGCATAGCTTTTGGGGAGAGCTCTCAGAAGAAGGCACGTTTCTGTCTGCAGGGCTCATACAGCTCACAGCCAGGGGCTGTATGTGGAGCGCTCGTTTCTTGGAGAGCACAGTGGTTATCACACTGGTGACTTTGTCACTTGCAGTATGATTACCTACAGTATTTTAACTTAAAAACAAAGTACACACACGTGCATGCACACACACACACAGTTGCAAGTGGAGTTGGAGAGAGGAGCTGGGAGGAGGGAGAGAACAGGACTCTGCGAAGAGAGGGAATGAGGGACCCCAAGTCGATCCCAGCATTGTGAGAAAATGGGGCATACGTCTCAGTCAGTGAGAACAAGGCGGAAGGATCGTGCTAGGATAAAGGGAAGGAGGACCCAGATGCAGTTAGGACTGAGGAAGGCTGGCCTCTTGTCCCTCTGAAAATCCCTGAAGTAAACATTTAACTGGCCGGAGTGTTGCGGGCCTGGGGTGGTGGCAGACATCAGCTTGAAATGCAGAGGTGGCAGGGATTTGATTCTGGCCACCACCCCTGGAGCAGCCTGGATTTGCTTTTCTCTGTGGTTCCGGCTGTATTCACAAGCCTTACCCTTGGGGGATCTGTCGGGATCCCCCCGACACCAGATTTCAGGGGAAAGCCTGTGACAGAGAACTCAGGGGGTGCTTCAGAGGAAGGGAGCAGGGTGACTGAGGAGGAAAAGAGACAGCCGGGGGCTCGGGTGACAAACAGCTTCGAGGTTGCTGCACACGGGCGGGCGGGGAATCCCTCTTTGCACTCTGAACCTCTCACCGGGGAACCCACAGGTGGGGCCCCGGGAGGAAGATGGCTACTGGTGTCCAGGGCGGCGGGCACAGCCCCGTTAGTCACAGCAGAAATCCCCACTGGGGCTTCCCGGTCCTTTGAGCCCCGTCTCGAACAAGTGCCAAGACCGGAGGGCGACCTCTTCTAAACAAAACAGCTGTGAAGACCCGACCGCCTCGGCGCTCCCCGGAACTCGGGGGTCGGCCTCTGCCCCGGGCTCCTGGCTCGGCTCGGCTCTGCCTGGCTAATGATTCCCCCAGTGTCTGGCCTCCGTCGCACTTTGCCCGCCTGGTAGAGCGAGGTATTCCCCTTGGGAAGGAATCCCCTGGCTGAAGGAAGGGACCCAGCCGCACCTTCCCGTCCCCCGGGGCCCTGAGCTCCCTTCACAGCCCCCTGTGGCTGTCTCTGTCGTCTGCTTCCTGCCTCTCACCCAGCACCCGCTCTTGTTTGCCCTTAGAGTTGCCCTGGTTGAAAACTCGTCGGTTATAGATGGGGACGTGGTGTGACTCGCCCGAGGCTGCACAGTGCGAGCAAGGACAGTCGCGAGTCTGCGTTGTGTCCCTTTCTCTTTGTGATGCTTCAGGAGCGCTCGGGTGCCCCTGACCAGAGAGCCCTCCCTGAGCCAATTGTCACTTGCCTCGTCTAATGATGACCCTGTCACCCAGCACAGCTAATCACTGCGTGTACATGAGCCCCGGGGAATGCAGCCTCACCTCTCTGGGCCACTTGGTCATTGCAGGTGGGCTCCCCAGGAGCTGTGCGGCCAGCATACTACGGGCTGGAGTTCCTGAAGGCTCAGCCAGATGCTGGCCTCCCTGAGAGCACATCAGCTTGATGGACTGAAATTATTTTGTAATCATACGCGTATTCGGTCACCTAGTTTGTGCCAGGCATTCCCTGCAGGGTCATTTAAACTGTCTTGTGAGGATCACTAAGGCCGTTTTAAGAAGGGGGCTGAGGCTGCAGAGTGGACGCCAGGATCACACCACCGATGCACGTCCGGCCGCTCGGGAACTTCAGCTCGGGGAGGTCTCCGAGTTGGCACAGTGTCCCGAAGGACGTCCAGCCCGTCACAGCCGGGATGACGTTCCCGTCGTACGACAGGTGTTTGTGCCCTTGCATCGATGAGGGCCATACCTTGATTACCAGTCACGGACGTGGCAGGGGCAAGAAACGGGTTAAGGGCAGCGGGAAGGGGAGCCCCGACACCAGTGCCCTCAGACCTGCTGCAAGTCTGCCACCTTGTATTTTATCCACAATAACTCACCTCACGTCAGTTTGTGCTCATCTCAGCGGGGGTGATGATGCTGTGGAACGTGGCCGTGAGTGTTGGGGGCCGACGGGAGGGCTGCGTGCCCTTGACCTTCTTCTCCCCTGGATGTGTGTCCCGTAGGGGCCCTGCCTTTCCCTGCACATCGCTGGTTTGTAAGTCTCGGAGGCGCACAGCTGTGAGTGTCACCTGCCATTGTCACCTGCCATTCTTTATCTCGTCTGGTGTCTCGAGAAAGTCTGCTGGAGCCGTGCCCAGAGCGGATGTCTTTCCTCCTTTCTTTTTCTCCTTGTGTGCTGGAACGTTTTAAATGCTATGATGTGTTTATTGCATGCATTTGATGTCTGCATGGGTCTCAGACACGGTTGACATTGAAGGAGAAAGCAGTGGTAATGGCGATGATCTTCATGACGGCGTTTATTGAGCAGTTCTTGTGTGCTAGGCGTGTAAAGGGTTTGACACGTGTTAGTTATGTGGCTCATCAGTCAACCCTGTGACGAAGCTGCTCTGCGTCCAGTTTCACAGGCCCAGAGAATGCAATCCGCTTGCCGAGGGTGGTGGCTAGAAATGGTAGAACCAGGACTCGAACTCGGGTTTGTTGGGTGGCAGAGCAAGGATTCGCTGTCCTATGTGGCTGGGTAGCGAGTGCATGTGTGTTGGCCAGAGGCTGTGTCTCTCAGCCTGTTGGGTTACTGCCGGTGCTGAGAGTCCGCAAAGGAGCTTTCCGAGGCCCTCTGGGCTGAGAGTTGAGTTGCGGGGGTATGGGATGAGGTGGCCGTCTCCTTTCTCTGCGGGATGTGAGAGAAGGGGTGCGGGATCCCAGGGAAGGCCAAGGGCGCCAGGGCAGCCTGGAACCTCCCGGTAGAATGAGGTTTATGACGTGGGGTAAGAAATGTGCTCCCAGACTAGAGGTGCCTCAGCGTTCCCATTCCAAGGTCTTCCTCCAGGATGGACGTTTTGCCCAATGCCAGGTGTCCAGCCGCTTGCCAGGTCTGATGGGAAATGGAGTCCAGAGATCTGAAGCCCCGCCTCCCACCATCCCCGTTATCCCCGGCTCTGCTGCCCGACCTGGGCAAGCCCCACAGCATCAGTTCATTCACACCCCCGTCCCTCGGTGAGCCCAGGCCCCCAGGTCCTTCCTCCTAGTTCCCTGTCCAAGGACAGCCACTCTCAAACCACGTCCCAGGCCCCTCGATGGGCCTGCTGGTTTTCCACGCACCCCCGCAGCGCCCACCCATGCCCTCGGCCCGGCGCGTGTGTGCGGAACCGACGTTCTGGTTCCGGATCAGTGTTTGCGTTGTTGATAAAGGAGAGGGGCCTTCCAGCTGCTCTCGGGGAGCGCACGTCCCCCTGAGCGAGGGAACAGGCAGTGCTGGCCTTTGGGACCGGCAGCCGGCGTGCCGTCCTGTGCCTGATAAGAGGTACTGTAAATAAAACTGTACGCGGCGGTCCGCGGTGACAGGCCCCGTCTGGACTCATTGTTCTGACAGCTTAGGCTTTTTTTGGGTCTGCTGTTTTGGTACACTCTGTACTTCCTTATGTAAGCAGGCATGCATATCTCATCAGAACATTCAAGATGTTTATTTTAAAATCTCAAGGAATTAAAAGAAAAAGGACACATTACTCAACAGTAAATGCTGGCAGGCCTCAAGTGTTTTCGCAGAGGCTCCTTCCCCTCCCCGTCAGCAGGGGGTGGGGGAGCGTTCGGGGAGGGCGGGGCGGGGAGGGCTTTTTCTTCTCTCCTTGGCATCTGCCGTATTTACTTCAGAGAGATACCAGCCCACATGTGATTGCGTTCGGCGTCTCCTGCCCTCCCAGATGCCCAGGACCCCCAGCTCGTGTCTGGTGGGGAGCCGCGGGGCGGGGGCAGCTGCGGGGAGCCGGCGTGCTCCTGCTTTGGAGCACTGGCCATGGAGAGGACGCTCCCCAGTTTTGGAAGCACTCTCCTGGCATGCCCTGCTCATGGCTCCTGGGCATCGGGGTGCTCCTGAGGCCTCCGTGTGAGCCGGGGGGACCATGTCCCTTCTTTGCACTCAGAACCTGCTCTGAACCCTCCTTCTGGCCCCGGTCTGCCTTTGGAGGGCATCAGGAAGTCAAGGGGCAAGGGGACAAGTAGGGGAATGGGAAATTCAGAAGGATCAGGTGGCTCCTGCCCTCCCCCATCCCCACCTACACACAGTGTAGTGCTTAAGGCATCCCATCTACCCCTCATCTGCAGGGTCCCTGGGAGACTGGCAGGGGCAAGGGTGTCTGTCTGTCTGTCTGTCTGTCGCTTTAACACTGACTCTCAGATGAACTCAGTGCTAGGGATGGGTGTGGGGTCACTCAGCAGACCTCTGCCAGCCAGTCAGGGGCCCACCCTGGCCATCGGAGGCCTTCTGGGACAGGAGGCTCCTGAGGGGCTTCTTGGCTGTGGGGGCGTGGGATCCAGGTGGCTCAGGGGCGGGGGAAGCAGAGGGCTGACGGGAGGGAGGGCTCGCTGCAGGGCAGACAGACAGCCCCACCTGCTAGCCTTTCCTTTCCCCTCCCCCAACTACCCAAGTTCCAGCCAGAAACCATGTCCTTGAGTTGTGAAAAAGTGGCAGCAGAGAACCCAGAGCGTGAAGAGTAAGGACTCTGCCACCCCCTAGGGGACAGCCAGGCAGTGCCCGGCCTGGCCACCACCCCCTTCTCAGGCCAGTTCTGCACCCAGGAGCCTGACTGAGGATTTCTTTGTTCACCCGGCATTTCGTGGACACAGACGACACCTCAGACACTGAGCAGGGCTCTGGGGACAGCAGAGGCCGAGACAGGTGCTAACCCTGCTCTCACAGAGCTTGCGATCTACTGGGGAGGGTGGAGCAGAGCCAGCAGCACCGGGCAGGAGGACAGGGCTCCTGGGGCTGGTCCTGGAGGGAATTGAGAGCTGGGTGCCGGGTAGCTGTCAGTGCTGACATGCTGGCCCTGTGACATCCGTCTCCCTGCTCCCCTTAGCGCGACAGTCACTCACCTTCAAATCAGAGGGACGCGGTGTGTGTGTGAGAGAAAGAGTATAGTGACTGTGTCTTTACAAATGTGACATTTACTTCACACAAGGTAAATGATCCCCAGATAACCGCACACTGAACCTTAGTAAGAGATCAATCATACTTTGCACAGAGGAGTTCCTTAAAGGATTCGTGACCCTGGGCCTGCCTGAGGGCGATGGCAGCCACTACTTCCTGGTTCTGGGTACCTTCCTTGTCACACCCCTCTAAGGGACAGACTCCTGCTGTTCCCATTTCACAGATGAAGTGACAAGTTCACTGAGGGTAGGCAGCTTGCTGAGGGTCACAGCTGGTGAGCAGGTGGGCCGGGATTTGAACTCTTATGACCTGAATCCTGAGCCCTAACCACGCTGGGGCTCCCCAAGATACAAACAGCATCATGAGCTCCTGTATCTAAAGTGTGCTTGGGGACCCCCAGGAGATACTGCGGGGGATACGTGCTGCTGGTGTGACCCCACGAACCCATTGTGTTTAACTGGCATGACCTTCTTCGTCAGCCCATCACCCCCTCCTGCTGATGCTTTATAAATGTATTAGTGGCCGAATGATGTCACCGTAATGCATTTTGGGAAGAGCCATGTGGTGTGTACACACTTGAGTTGCTTTGAATGCGAACCTGACATCATACTGAAGGCAATGGTGAACGGCATATGCACAGTAAACAGGCAGAGACTGTCTTATTGATTAACAGATGAGGCCTCTATTATCGATCAAAGCTTGGCGAGGAAATTTATCACTTTTAATTTCAGGGCTGCCAGATAGTTCTGCCTCTGAGCCAGCCATTCCAGAGACAATTTAAAGGCACAGGCCAGCTTGGGCGTGGGGGGTTTCTGCCTCTCTCTGCTGTTGGGCTCACCCTGGGGAGTTGGGGAGAGTTGGGGTTGGGTTAGAGGGTGGAGTAGGGCTTCCTGAATGGTGTCCTTGTGGTGGAGGTTGTGACCCGGAGTCACTGAGGACAAGGGACTTTCACACACTCCGCTCCGTGTTGAGACTTCCGCCAGGCAGGTGTGGACGGCAGAGCCCTTTTGGGGTGACCAGCAGTGGTCAGGCGTGGGTCAGGCCAGCCAGCCCTAACTTGGCGGTGGTGTGTTCCTCCGTTGCATCTTCATCTGAACCTGTCTGCTGCACATCCGGCCCCTCATTTCCTACCTGTCCGGTTCCTGTCGCTCTGATTCTCAGTCACCAGAGCGGATGCCGAGGCAGCCACATCGCTGGCTGTTTTCTAAGAACCCTTCCTACCACATCCCTTTGAAGCTGTGTACTGGGGCCTCCTCACCCCACGGCAGGAGCCCCACGGCAGGAGCGCCCAGGGTGCCCTCCCCTCTCAGTCCCCACTCCGCTCCTCGGCCCCCCACCCCGTCTTCCTCAGGGAGCCGTGAGAACTGATGGCACCCGACAAAAAAACCACTTGCAGTTGCCATCAGATCCCTTAGTGACCTGCGGGACATCATCGCAGGCCAGCGACTTGGGACTGAGGGTGGGAGGTGGAGTTTCTCATTGTGAGGGGGCGAGGGCCTCCTTCACCCCCAGTGTTCCCCCTCTGGCCGATCTTTCCAGTATGAGTGGATGAAAAGTGGGCGCCCACCTGCGTGAACGCCCCGTGTGGCTCCCCGGTTGTCATGTTTCTTGGTTTTCTCCAAAGCTCTCTGTAAGCTGCTTGTGGGTCCTCGGCCAGGGAGGCCCTGCAGCTTGCAGGGATGCCCAGAAGGGACCACGGAACCCTCCCTGTCTTTAGGAGAAGTTCCTGTACAGCCACCGAAGATAAATGACAGTATTTGCTTTTCAAGCACTTGAGGAAAAGTAATTTCCTGTATTTCTTGGGGCACGTGATCGCTCACGTATCCAGCTGGCCAACGGGTATTTATTGAGCACCTACTAGAAGGTGTACCCTGCTCGTCGTCAGGAATGTAGGCAAGGTCAGTGCCCTCGCACGACCTTGGACCCTTCCCCGGCGAGCACTGGTGCGGCGTGCACTCCGAGTTCTCGTCCTTAAAGGGGTGCTGACACTCCAAGGGGCGGCCTTTCAGCTTGTTACAAAGCAGGAACCGATTTTCCAAACAGAATTTTACACAAAACCTTGATGTACACAAGGGGTCAACTGGACGTTCCCTTTTTTGATTTGGGGGCGGGGAGCCCAGAGCCCGCCTTTTTGTCCGTGTGCTGTCCCTGTAGATGGCACCCTAGGGAGGCTGGAGAGGGCACTGGGAGGCCGGGCTGCCCGGCCTAGAATCCGCCTCTGCGGTTGCCTGCTGTGTGACCCTGGGCAGGCTACGCAACCCGTCTGAGCTAGTATTTTCTCGCCTGCTCAATGAGGGGAATGACAGTACGCACTTGAGAAGGTGGCTGGCACCCCAGGAAGTGATGGATCTCAAGTACTTCGCCTCCTGCCGTCCATGGTGAAGCCTTCGGAATGCCGAGACGCTTCCAAAACAGCTCTAGACCGTTTTCAGCTGCACTGTGTGTAAGAAGCAATTCTGCCTCTTACGAACCGTGATAGCAAAACTGAAACACAGGCGCACTTACAGGCGTGCTCAGCCGTGGATCGGAAAGGGCCGAGCGGTGAGGGCTGGAGTGCTGGAGTAGACGGGAAGAAAGCCCCCAGGACTCGGGGAAGGCCAGGCACCCGGAGGCCAGTGAGGACGGCTCCCTATGGAGCTGGACCGCTCACTGGGTCAGATGATGGAAGATCTTGAAGCCAAGTAGGGGAATTTAGGATCAGTGTAAACTCTGAGCCATAGTATCTGCTTGAGCGAGGAATCAATTGTCCTTCACGGGACGTGCATCTCTTGGCTGGACCAGAGGACAGCCAGTGGTGTTGCAGCTGTCCTGAGTCTGCCGGTGTCCTGGACATAACCCACCAAGGTCCCAGATTGGGGCAGTGGTTAGAGACATGCAGCGGAAGAGGCATCTAGAAGGTAGTGTGCAAGAAAACTGCCGGGGCTTCCACCAGCTTCCCCCGGGTGAGATAACTTAGTAGAGCCTTGAAGACTATTTGCAAGTGGTAGGAAGTCCTGTTGATGATGACATTGTGCCATTGTCACTTTGAGCCTCATACATAATGGCTCTTAAACCATTTATCAGAGTGAATGGCACTGAACTGATTTAGTTTATCCCACAGATATGTACTGTAGTAGTTCCCACTGGGGGTCGGGCAGGTGGCAGCTGTACAAACAATGACACGGTCCCTCCCTTAGGAGCTTGCAGTGTGTCCGGAGACAGGGACGGGTCCACGGGCATTGATAGGAGAGCGTGGTGACCTGGCACGTGCAGGTAGAAGGGCCACCTCCCATAGATGGTGGGGGAAGGGCCAGGGAGCTGACGCCTACGTGGTTTTCAGGGGTCAGCGGCCGGGGGTGGCTGGGCTAGGCCGTGAGTTTAGTTCTGGATGCGCTGAGTTAGGGGTTTCTCCAAGTACAAGTACGTCAGCCGTCCCTGCTTTCCCATGAGGTATAATCTCGGCAGCGGGGCACGTATCCCCACATTGTATCTCTCACCCCTTTCCATTCTTCACCTGGAGTCAGCCCCCCAAGGTCCTGACCTCCTTGGGGCGTCTCATCCGGAGCCCATCCCTGTCTGTCTTGATTATTCCAATGCTGTTCCCTCTTCTCTCTGGGAGGAGGTCCTCAGATGGGGGCATTTGGAGTTCAGTCGGGGGGTGATCACATCTAGCGGGGCGCTGCGCTGGATGCTGGGGTCATGGATTATCCCCGACTCTTCACAGGTGTTCATCTCCCTCCCCCAGCATCCACCTCCGTGACTTTGGCCCAGGACCCCCTCTCCTATTGGAATGTCACTCTTTTGGGGTGGGGGCTGACATTGGCTCACAAGAATTATGTGGGCTCCAGGTGTACAATTCTGCGGCGCATCGTCTGTATGCTGCATATGTGCTCACCACCCCGTGTCAGCTCTCTTTGCATCACCATAGATTTGGCTCCCCCTCCCTCCTCCCCCCGCTCTTCTCCCCCCTCCCTCCTCTCCCACCCCCTCCCCCCGTGCCCCCGGAGAACCACTAAACTATTGGCTGTGTCTTTGAGTTTTTGTTTGTTGCTTTCAGGTTTATATTCCACATACGAGTGAAGTCATGTGGTTCTTGGTATTTTCTGTCTGGCTTATTTCACTAAGCACGATGATCTTCAGGTCCATCCATGTTGTCACAAATGGCCCTATTTCATCTTTTCTTATGGCTGAGTTAACAGTCCCTCGTGTGTATGCACCCTGGTTCTTTGTCCAGTCACCTGTCGCAGGGCACTGTGGTTGCTTCCATGACTTGGCCACCGTGAGCAGTGCTGCAGTGAACACTGGGGTACAAAAGTCTTTGCAGACTAAGGTTTTTAAATTTGAGGGGTAGATCCCCAGAAGGGGGATTGCTGGGTCACACGGAACGTCACTCTTGAGAAGAAGTAACTGCATCCCCTTTCTTTCAGCGGGTGCCAAAGCCTTTGTCTGCGACCAGTGCGGCGCCCAGTTTTCGAAGGAGGATGCCCTGGAGACACACCGGCAGACCCACACGGGTGAGTCCACGCTGAGTCCCCTCCCCCAGGCCCCTCACGGTGCGACAGTGCGTGGGTGTGAGGGATCTTGGTGACACCGTCTTTCAGCGAAGTGAGATCCAGTCGGTCCCGGAGGAGCTGGGCGTGGGCGTGGCGGTGCCAGGCTCCCTGACTGTGCTTGTGGGGCTGCCTGGGCAGGACCTGACTCGGGTGACTTTGCGTCTTAAGGACAGCCACCCCGGATTAGGCCAAATCTCTGCTTCTGACGGGCCACCGAGGTCTCCTCTTCACGGAGGCCTTAGAAAGTCCGGGATGTTGTCTAAGCACCCGCTTCCCTCGAAGAGTCCAGAACCTCTTGGATCCCATGCGACTAACTCCAAAGCCCTCGTGTGGCCACAGTGACTGGACCCCCTCTGCAAGCGTCGAGTCATTGTCTAAAAAGAAGGCAGTGTGTACACGAGGATGCCTTTGAACCATGCAATGTCATTTTATTTGATTTCAAAGCATTGATTTCACAGCATCAGCATCAGGTCGTTGTTGTATTTGCATCACTGTTGCTGTCACCATCGCTCTTGTGACCATGAGCGCACCTCACACTTACTGAATGCCCATGGTCTGCCAATGTTCTCAGCCAATCTTCCAGCAACTCTGGAAGGTAGGAGGCCCCTCTGCTGTCGTAGATGAGGAAACAGAGGCTCAGAGGAGAGAAAGTGACAGGCCAAAGTGAGCACTGGGGACAGGAGTGGTACCACTCAGGCTTCCTGGCTCTGCCTGTTTGCGGGACCACAAATAAGTTACTTAAACTGTCTTAATTTGGGTCTCATCTGTTAGAAAAGTGGAGTAGTAGCAGTACCTACCTCACAGCATGGAGCTGCTGTAGGTATTAAATAAGGGAACATTCAATAGATAGTAGTAGGTGTATTTAATTTAATAAATGGTGTTTTGAATTCCTGCTATGTGTCTCGCACTTAAAGTATAGTAACACAGGAGGGAGAATTCCTCATGGAACTGAGATTCTAATAGGGAGTATAGGCAAATAGCATGCATAATAGAATGTGGGGTTATAATAAATGGTAGTAAGAAAAAAATAAACCATGGTAAGGGTTAGAGAGTGACAGAGAGGAAAGTGGTATTTTAGACCAGAAGGTGACGTCTGAACAGAGTCTGAAATGAGAGGAGTGAGCCACACACAGAGGTTTCACATATTTGCAAATCATGTATCTGATAAGACACTTATAATTTATACAATATAAAGAACTCTTAGGACTCAGTAATAAAAATACAGATAACCAAGGTGAAAAATGGGTAAAGGAGATAAATAGACACTTCTCCAAAAATAGAATCAGCAGGCCCACGAAAAGACGCTCAACACCGTGAGCCATCAGGGAAACAGAGCGCAGGTCTCAGTGAGATACATGTCACACCCGTTAGCGTGTGGCTGTAATAAAAATGCAGACAGTAAGAAGTGTTGGTGAGGAACCAGAACCCCCAAACGCTGCTGATGGCAATGTAAAGTGGTGCAAGGAAAACAGCCTGGCAGACCCTTAAAGAGTCACCCTCTATGACACAGCAGTGCCACTCCTAGGAATGTGCTCAAGAGAAACGAAAACATACGCCCCTGCACCAGCGTGCGTGTGGATGTAAACAGTAGCCGTATTCAGAGTAGCCCAGGGTGGATAACCCGGATCCGCCCGCTGAAGCTCAGACAAACAGAAGGTCGTCTCTCCATCCAAGGGACTGTCCTTGGGCTGTGGAAAGGAATGAAGTCCTGATATGTTCTACAACATGGCTGAATTAAAAAACATCCTGCCCAGGGACAGAAGCCAGCCACAGAAGGCCACGTGTCGTGTGATTTCATTGATACTTAACCGCGCGAATAGGCAAACCTGTAGAGACAGAAAGTAAATTAGTAAGTGGGGAGCGGAAGGGAGGGGCTTCATGATGAGGAACACCGGAAGTAACCCTGAAGTCATGGGGCTGGGAAAGGCCAGCAGGGTGCCCACAGGAGAGCAGGGTGAGCTCTGAGAGGGGAGAGGGTTGGAGACCCTGGGAGACACCTTAGTTTATAAAACACTTTCCTCTGCTATGCCCATTAAGCAGATGAGACAAGGCAGGTCTGGAAGCCACCCACTGGGAAGGGGAGCACTAGCACTTGACCCAGGTCCAGCTTCAGGTCTCCCTCTACTACGCCCCAGCCGCCTGCACGTTGATTCCCTCTTGTCTGCGGGTCTGGGGGTAAGTGAGTTAGTGAGAGCGTGTCAGGGGCCATGTAGCTCCTCACGGGCCTGTCCGGGGCAGGGCTCTTTTGGAGCCCTGTGACCCATTTGAGAATCTGCAGCATCGTGATGTCCATGTCCCCTGCTCTGGAACGGACTGGGTCTGGGGGTTCCGCGCCCAAGGCCACCCTCTGGGGAGTTCACAGAGCTGGCATGCAGCGCTGCATCCGATGGGCGATGCTGCTGTTGTACCTGTGCATTCCTGACACCGAGAAAGGAATTAATTTAGTGGGAACTATTTCCAGAGCCTTTCAGCCAGAAGAATGCCATCTTCCCATCTGACCCTTGTGACCCCACTGGACCTGGACTCCTGTCCTGGGGGGTGTGACTCCACCTTGCCCTCTCCCTCCGAGACCTCGGCGGGTTCGAGCTCACACGCCAGGAGGCCACACTGCCGGCTGCGCTGGACTCACGCTTTGCTGACACACTTCAGTTCTCTGTTTTGGTTCAGCGACGACATTGAGGAGATAAACAGAAATCGCTTTACACCTTTTATATTATGACAAATACATATTGCAGAACACGGCTGCTTCCCAAATGTTTGGGTTGTGGAGCGGCGAGGGATTAACAGCTACGCAGCTCTCCGAGAGGCTTGCACTTCATTTACACGTCGGCGTCTTTTTGCGCTGCGCAGTCAAATAAAAAGTGAGAAAACACACGTAACACGCACGTGCACACGCGCACGCTCGCCCAGCGCACCACTCGGGTTCTGTATCAGGAAGCTCTTAAATTAGTAAGTAGTTCTTTGGGTCCAGATAAACTGATAAATACCATTAATGGCTTAATTTCTACCCTGGGTTTGAAATTTGACACACGGACAATATCTTGGCTCAGGAAACACAAGCGGTTTTGTGCCAGAGGTTTTAATGACCGATCAGTAGTATAAATTGCTGCCTCACTGGACAGAAATAGCTCCTCTGTGTCATTTGATCTGGAACCTTCTCTGGCCAGGCAGCAGTTAATAAATTTAAAAATAATTACTCTCTTTATTCAAAGTCAAACTAATTAGGAGTGGTTTTTAGAAATCATAACGTTGTTCAAGCCACGGTACGTCTCCCTATGGGACTTGCACAGTCCCAGGGACAGCAGATGGGACTGGGTGGCATTAATGAGAGGGCAGGGGACTTCCCTTGGCTGCTGAGCTGAAGGTGAGGGGGTTGGGTCATTTTTCAGCATGCCCTTTGCGGGGAGGAAGGAGGGCTCGGCAAGGAGGCCTTGGGGGTGACCTGGGGGAGCCTTCAACTCCTTTCATCCTTATGGAGGGAACTCAGAGCAGCCATGTTCCTGTGACCTGGACACGGGGAGGTGTGTCAGTGCCAGGGTTTGTGGGACGGGCCAGAGACAACAGAAGCCCAAGGAGCAAGAAGGGCAGAGATACACAAGGCTCCCTGGGGGAGGATGGACCACCGAGAGGCAAGGGCTTGGGGGGGGGATGACTGTAGGGGACTTCGCTCATTAGGCAAGCTGGTGCCATAATAGGACGGACCAGGTGTGTCTTGCAGGCTTCGGGAAAGAGGAACCTGTAGAATCTGAAGTCAGAGTGTGAAGTTCGGGGTCTTGGGTGCAGTGACACCCAGAACTTGGGATCTGGTGTCTGACTGTCTAGATGTGAACGCTAGCTAGCCCCAGGGTTTATGCGGTTAGGAAGTTGCTCAGTGTCCTCCTCTGCAGTATGTGGGCAGGGCTGGCGTCTGTCCTGTAAGGGGCAGCCCGAGGATTCCATCTGATGACCTGTGTAAAGTCCTCAGCGTAGGCCTTGCCTAGAGTCAACTCCCAGTAAATGGTGGGGTGGGTGCTATCATTGCATCAAAGGACCTTCATCTGCAGCCGTGAAGGACACTCACTTCCCCGCACTGGGTCGGTGAGAGGGGACAGGCCTGGGGGTGGAGGGATGGGATCGGCGCATAGCTGCTTTGCCAAGGTGGAGAAAGGACCTTCCAGGATCCCTGACTTGTCCTCTGCCCAAGAGGCCATTTCCCGTGTGCCTGTAGCGCTCACGGCCCCTGGAACCCTCCGAGTGCTATTGGAGAGGTGAGGGCAGGAGGAGATTTTCCTGGTGGCTGGGATCCCAGGCTGCCCGGGGTCGGGGACCACCCCTACCACTGTCCAAACAGATGCTGCCTAAACCTAGGTGACAAGCTGCAGAGGTGGGGTCAGTGCGAAGCAGGTGTCTGCTCCCCAGAAACCCCAGGAATGGGCCCTGCACATCTTTGAGGAGGCCTCATCGGTTGTCGTTCAGGCCCAGGAGCCTTGAGTCTCCTGCTGGTGTCTGTTGCCATCAGGAACCTGGGTGTTTTGCAGCTCTGCCTTCTTCAAGTAAGACCTCCTGTGCCCTCCTAGAGCCCTGGGGAGGAAACGAGGCAGACACAGGTGCCTAAAGTCATGCCTGGGTCTGGGCGTTCTGGCGTGCGAGTCTTGGGGAGGCCGTAGAGGCCATGATGCCAGGTCGAACTAGACCCCTGGACTTGCCCCCAAATAGTTCAGCCCTCTCCTCCAGCTCCTGGCCTGCCCCATCCTGTCTGCCAGGTAATGAGTGGGGTTTGCTGCAGATCCCAACTGCTTCATGCACTGTGCCCTCAATTTTAAAGTACCTACTGTGTGCGGGGGCTTTGCCGACCTAATACCGAAAGATGAGCACAGCTTGCTCCTTGCCCTCCTGAGGTGACAGTGCTGTGAAGGACATGGACGTGGGGAGGGCTTGCCTTGGGTGCAGAGTCTAACAGCTGCACTCCAGTGGCTACTGGCGTTGTCATTTTATTCAGTTGTCACTACAGTTCTGAAACACAGACATTTTTTCCTGCCTGCTTTTTGCTAGAGAAAACTGAGACCTGGAAAGTTGAGGAAGGACAGGGTGTGACTAGAATGTGGCCCCGCTAGCCCAGGTTTGAATGCTGCCTTTCCTCCCTCTGGGGGCCTGGGCACCGAACCTCATGTGCAGACCAGGGGCTCAGCTCTGCCCATCCAACAGCCTAGGAAAGCACTCAGGAGCCCACGTTGGGAAAAGGGGTCAGTGAAGGACACACCAGCCAAGCTGGAATTAGGACCCATGAGTTCTTACGTCCAGTCCAAGGTTCTCTGCAAAACAAGGACTTTCTTCAACTGGCCTAGAAAAAGTTGCTTAGTTCCCACATTCCTCTGTCACAGAGGAAGCCACTCTGTGCCGCAGGTTAGATGCTGGCCGTCGCCCCTCCGAGGTGGCTGCAGGAGGGTCCTGGAGTCCCGATGCAGCGAGCACACCTGGCAGCAGGGACCGCCCGTGCGGTGGGATTTGCTGTCCCCTCCTGGCAGGGGCGGTGGGACACTTCCCCCACCTTGGTGTGCTCTGCTCTGCTCACCCCGTCTCGCTCCTGCTACGCTGGGGGAGAGCTCCGGGGCCAGGCTCTGGCTGTGAACTCAGAGTAGAAAATGAAGTCCTTGTTTGGAGGACTCTTGGTGGCCAGTGCGCATGGGAGGGGCCGGTGGGGAGGGGCTTTCACGGGTGAGCAGCAACATTCCTACCCGTGGGGCGGCTGCTAGCTTCGCTCCTCTGCTGCCCGGGGCCTGGCATGCGGGGCAGCGCTGGCCACAGAGGACCTGCGTCAGGGTGGCTGGCCCCTGTCCCAGCGCAGTAGGAAAACCAGCAACTGCTCGGCCCCACCCGCCGGGGGCAGCCTTCTGGGGAGCCCCGGGCAGGGAGCGGGGCTCGGTGGTGGGCAGCACCCGATCTAAAAACACTTCACGTGGAAGACGAGGCCGTGTGAGCTTGGGGGCAGGACAAGGTCACCCCACGGGCCCGGGGACGCCCTTTACAAACATAATGGCGCTTGACTTTTGTAAATATCAGGGGTGACTTGTATAGCGTTTCACAGGGCGTGCCAAGGAATCGAACATGAGAGAGCTCGGGCTCGCCACGGCCCGAGGACGTCAGCGGCGCTCTGGGAGGGACAGTCATGTGCTGCGGGTGGATGGTCCACCGCCAGCAGGCCGCAGCTCGCTCTGGACCTCGCCGGGGCTGGACCACACAGCACACTGGACACCGGACGTGGCGGTTGATTTCCCGGGCACAGCGCGCTCAGCTCTGTTGCGGCCGCTTGCGGTTCAGCAGGGAGGGACAGCCCGGCTGTCACCTGCTCGCCCAAACAAGCCATTGTCCCCCACTCTTCTCCCGAGTGGCTCCCAGGCCCTTCTGGCCACTTTCTGGAGGAATCCCCCATGCCTTGTCTTTTTAAATTAATAAACTTATTATTATTTTTTTTTTAGTGACGTTAGATTTGCAGCAAAATTGAGCAGAAAAGTATGGGGGGGACCCAAAAACCTCTGGAATTTATTTATTCAAAAATTGAGTATTTATTCTTACACATTTAAACTTCAGTCACGTTCCAAGTGCTCTTCGTTGGATGACACCCCTGTCGAGGTGCTTTGCCCACGGCTCAGAACAGCCTTTGAAGGCCTTGATTTAGTGCTTCCGCCGGTGGTTGTGTGTCACCTCTTCCACGCCGGCAAAACGTTTCCCTTTGAGGACTTTTCTCATCTGCAAACAAAAAGAAGTCACTCGGGGTGAGATCGGGTGAATGGGGAGGGTGGGGCCCGGGGCTCAGGCTGTTTTGGGTCCAGAGCTGCAGAACACTCAGCGCGGTGTGGGCGGGTGCACTGTCACGGTGGGAAACTGGTCCTCCGTTTGCCACAACTCGGACGTTGCTCCCACACATCGTGATGCAATCTTCTCAAAACTTCCAGAGAAAAGCTTTAGCTCAGTCTTGGACCCAGAGGAACAAATTCCCAGTGCACAATGCCCCTCACATCAGAGACACATGATCACTGTTTCCTGGTTTTCCTGGGGTCCCCCCTCGTACAGAGTTCCCATGTATCTCTGCCCCCCATTCCTGCACAGTCTTTCCCACCAGAGTGGTACATTGTTGCAACCTGCAGTGAGCATCACCGTCACCCAGCGCTCATGATTGACATCAGGGTTCGATCCCGGTGTCGTGCGTCCTGTGGGTTTGGACGAGGTGTAAGGACGCGTACCCAGCCTCGGGGCACCGCACAGAGCAGTGTCACTGCCCTAAAAATACTCCGTGCTCTGCCTGTGCCTCTCCCCCGTGCTTTTTATAGGAAGCATGGCCACTTTGGGCATTGCTCTGCGGGGATCAGTGATGTTTGAGTATCCTGGGGTTCAGGGAGGAGAACTGACCCAAGACAGGTTTGGTCAGAAAAGACTGAAACTCATTTGCTCCATAGACACCTGGAGCATCTGCTTCGTGCCAGACGGTTACCTGGGGCCCCCGGGCCCAGATGGTGACCTGGGACTCACACGGCCTCCGCCTGCACTCCCCCCGCCCCCCGCAGCAGAAAGGACGATGGCCGTTACTCTTGGGGGGCGGGGGACAGGACAGCATGGTATTTGGAAGCAGTAAAGGATTAGGGGAGAGGAGAGCATTGAGTTCTTACCCTGGCTCTGTCGCAAGCCTGCTTCATGACATGGGACACATTGCTTTGTTTCTCTGCCTCTGCAGGGTTGGGTGTGGGAATTAGCCAAGAAAAAGGTGCTCTGTGTGTGTGTGTGGGGGGGGGGGTTTCGTGGTTCCAGGCATAGCCCCCGACTCTGCTCTTCTGTGCACGGTCTGCAGCCGGCCTGTCCAAGCCCCGCGGCCTGCGGGCCACACGCGGCCCAGGACGGCTTTGAGTGCGGCCCAACGCACGTTTGGAAACTCTTATTTACAACACATCGTGAGAATTTTGCAACCATTGTTTTTTTTTAGCTCATCAGCTGTCACTCATGCTAGTGTATTGTATGTGTGGCCCAAGACAATTCCAGGGAAGCCAAGAAGGTTGGTCACGCCCCGCCCCGTCTACAGTTTTCTCAGCCTCAGTTTCCACATTCATAAACTGTGATGAACGAGAGATGGTGGTAGAAAGAACTAAATAAAAGAATACACGTGAAGGGCTGAGTCCCAGGGCGGGAATGGAGGGTGCATGACACGCCTTACGTGGGAACGTCACCGTCACTATTTTCAGATGTCCACAGTCTTTGTGCCTCCCCAGATGACACGTACTACTTTCACTTTATTTAGAAGGTGATTCAGTAAACATGGAAGCGCCTCCCATGTCTGAAGAAGGGTTACAGATGAAGAGCTTGGCCTTTTAAAACCCATGCCAGAAATTCGAGGGGCGTGACAGAAGTTGATCTTTGAGGATGGCTGTTCAGCGCTGGGACCGTGCCCACGGCACTGCTGCGTGTGGCGTGATCAGACGCGACCCTCACAGCGCCTTTGAGAGGCAGCTTTCACTGCCGACGTCACTGACGAGGGAGGCTCAGGGGGAGTCGATGAGTGTGTGTCATTCTGCAGGAGGACGAGGATTGAAGTTTAGGGGCCCCGGTGCGGAGTCTGATGGGACTGTTCGGAGTTGCTGCTTGCCTTCCAGCACTGTCCTGGTTGTCAGCCTGAGCCCTGACTCGTGGGCGCCCCCCCGCTCCCCCTTCCTCCTTCTCCCCCGCTCTGCAGCTCCTGCTCTGCCCTCTCCTCCTGGTCCTACCGCCACTGCCCGACGACAGAAAGGAGTGAATAAAAACCCATGTGTAACTGAAACTTGAAAAGCCATCAATCGCCTTGCTTTTTCTGGGATGTTGGGAGCATTTTGATTTAATAGTTGGACAAACACAAGGGCCCATTTTATTCCGAGTTTACAGGCCTCAAGGCTGTTATTCCTCCAAATTTAATAGCATTGAAATTGCAGGGTTTGCTATAATTTGCCGATCGCTTTCTGCTCCGCCATTGATGTTTATTGTCAGCGGGATGGAATCTCGATCCGACTCACTTAGATAACATGTCTGTTAAGCATTTAGGTAATTGTACCATCATTAACTTGTCACATTATTTTAGAGATTCAAAACAGAAGCAGGGTAAGTAGAGGTACCAAAGGGGGTGGGGTGGGAGGAGGAGGAGGGACGAAACCTCCCCTGAGTTAAACCCCCAGGACGTGAGAGTGGATCTCACAGTCCTGACCTTGTCCCAGAGGCATCTGAATTAAGGAGGCGTGTGCTGCTGAGCCAGGCCGAGCCGGGGACAGCCAGCCCCTGGGACAGTGTGGCACATGCTTGGCAATGCCCAGCCGTTGTTCCACCCCCAGCTTCGGCCTTCAGGTACCAAACATCGGGGTTTTTTTTTTTTAACTTTCCCTTAGGGATGCTGTATTGCAACGTTGTGTGCAATCACAAAGCGTTGAGGACGACCTAAATGTCCGAAGGGCAAGGCGTCTGCTCACTGTGGCACCTGACGTGGAACAATGCCCACGATACTCAGGCGACGGAAGCCCGTCAGGGGAACTGGGTTGCACAGCCCGATCCCGGGGAACGGGGGCTACGGAAGCCGTCCTGCAGGGTTCTCTCGGGCTCTGCATCCGTCACCTGTGATTATCGTTGGAGAATGGGATTGCAGAGCAAAGCAGGTTTTACTCTCGGCTTTATCGATTTCTGAGTAATAACAATAATTTATTTTTATTCATTATATAGTACTTCCTGCTTACAGGCATGTGCACCATTTGTATCATTTTTAAAATTAAGAAAGATAATGTCTCTAAGGCTCCGCTTTCCCCACAGAGAAGGACTTCTTAAAAGAAAAGGCTACATGTGTGAGTGGTTAGAATTTGAGAGGCATCCAGGATGCTAATGTCAGCTACGCGGGCCAGTGCCTCAGTCTCCCACTGTTAGGACAGGCAAATGCTAGGTGGGGGACTCAGGACCCTGGGAATAACGGACCTGGGCCACGACCGTCGGGGCACAGCGGATGTCCCCTTCCCTAAGGGCCTGACAGAAGAAGTGGGTAGCAAGAGATTGTCATTACCTGTAGGTGAGGACGGACCTCACACCTGGAGGGGTGACTGAGGTCAGGGATAAATAGGAGCGAGTTCTCGTTCCTCAGAATGGAGGACTCTGGGAGCAGCTAAATGTCACCAATAGTGGGGCATAGGCTTGACATCCAAAACTGCCCCCCAGGAAGTCCCCTGGGGGTGACAAGTGTGATTGCTGCTCTGTCCGTCTGGTTTGGGACACGCGGTCTCGCCTGCACCCCCAGGACCTGCTCTGTGGCTCGGTCGAGAGAACTTACTATTGCCCCTCGCCACTTGTGTACACACACCTGGTGACACAAAGGGACAAGGAGAAAATGCACACATCACAAAGCAAGGGTTAACGTTGCCATGATTGTACTGTAAATAATGCAGATATTTGGGGCGGGAGGGACAAACAATGTGAATATTTTATAGACTGTAGGCTGAATAATGTATATATTTAGAAAAGCAGCTTAAATATTTCATGCTGCAGCGAAGATTCCTGCTTAGAGGATGAACGGGGATGGCAAGGCTTGTGGGGTAGGGGAAGGGGCCCTGCGGAGCCCGGGGGGAGGGGCAGAGGAGTAGCAAACTTTGCCGTAAAGTAATAACTTTGCAATAAAAGCGTGTGTGTGAGACGGGCACAGCAAGGACAGGCAGGCAGCTGTCAGTTCCTGGGAACCCAGCGAGGTGGAAGTCGCAGGTTTCTTAAGCCGTCCTTTGAATATCCTGTACTCTTTGATTTATTTCTATAATGGGGAAAGAGGAAAATGACAACCTAATAACAAGATTTGATTTTTAAAAGAGCAGCTTCCAACCCAAGAGAGTTGAAAACAGCATCCACAGAAAAACGTGCACATGCATGTTCATAGCAGCGTTGCTCATGACCGCCAAAATAGAGAAACTACCCAGGTGTCCATCGAAGGTGGACAGATAAACAGCATAGGGCACAGCCGCGCCGTGGAATATTACTCGGCCGTAAAAAGGCCCTTGGTACTCTGATACACCTGTAACAGCACGATGCATGTCAAAACCAACATGAGAGAAGCCTGGCCCGGAAGGCTGTGTGTGGTGTGATGCCACTTGTGTGCAATGTTCACAACGGGCAACTCTGTCGAAATAGCAGGTTAGTCGTTGCCGAGGGCGGCGTGGAGGGAGAGGGCAGAGTGACAGCTGACGTGTATGGAGATGCTTTTCGGGGGCGTTGGAGATGATCTGGAATTACACAGTGTCGATGACAGTTGTACAGCTTTGTGAGGACGTTAAAACCATTGAATTGTGTGCTTCGAGACGGGGGGATTTTATGATTCGTGAATTGTATCTCAACCGAAATAAGAAAGCACCTTCCAGGGCTGTTTTCCCACATTCAGCTGCGTCCCCTCCACCAGCTGCCTCCCGGGACTTCCTGGATCGGTAGCAGTTTGGGTAGCAGCAGTGACTGTCCAGACCACGCGGCAGGCTGGGCGCCTTTGGGGCCGCTCCCTTCCTAGAAGGCAGCTCGGGCGCCCGTGCCCCCATTTTCAGAACTGGGACGGAAGAAGGAACCCAGTGTGACAGTACAATGCGTGCTGTTTTGTTGGTTTTGTTGCTTTCACCAATCTGGACTTGATGGTTCTTTCGACGGTTTCCTGGTCGTCTCCCCTCCCTCCTTCCGTTTTCGAAGTTGGTTTTTCTGTAAGCCCCGATGTGTCTTACTGGAACACGGGGACGCCCCCCCCTTTGCCCTCCATGCTTTGGTGGGGGACCAGCCTCGCATGCAAAGGACCCTCCAGGGACCGCAGGCAGGCGGAGTGACTAACAGAGATGTGGCACGTTATCACCCCTTACCTATCGCTGCTTCTGTCAGCAAGATAACGGGGCTGGCGGGGCCCTTCTGCAGCAGCTGTCTCCGTGGCCATTCTAGGCAAGCTTGCGATGCTGAAAGCATGTGCCGTCCTCGCACTCCATCTTCGGAGAAGCCGTCTCCCTTCTGTCTTTTCCAGCCCTGCAGGTGGCCCCGCGACCTGGCCGGGACGTGGGCAGGTAACCGAGCTCTTCTCCTAGCTCAGCCCGTGGCTCCGCCTGGAGGCCGGGCAGCCCCGGAGAACGTGGGCATCGATTTCTTCGCCAAGTGAAAACCCAAAGCGAGTGAAACATTAAGCGTCTCCATGTGTTAAGTGTCCCCGGGCCAGGTAGGGACAAGTTCCTTCAGGAGACGAACCCCACACAAGTATTAGGGGAATAGAGGGCTTTTCTTTGGGAATTTCCTTCTCCGAATCCTAAGACAAGTCACGTCCTGGGGGGGTTGCGGGTTTGGGTCAGGGGAAGCGTTCTCTGCCCCCACCACCCTGAGAAGATCCATTACAGATTGGGAATGACTTTGTCTCTAAGTGCCCATTGTCAGAAGGGACCCTCATTCCCCTCAGCCAAACAAATAGATCGTACTTCCCGCCTCTGCTGGGGTTTTCTATTACTGTTTCACAGGACTCCGGAGAGTTTTAAGATGGCAATTTGATGAAGCTTACGGGGAAGATCCCATCAGATAACGTGCTTTTTCTGCAGGTAGCGATAATGCGCTCAGGTATTCAGGATGGTTTAAAGGTAATTATCTTTTCCATATTCATTTTAGTTACAGGAATTGGAAAGGGGGAGACTTTGTACCCGAAAGCTGCCCCTTGGGTCCCGCAGTCGCGCTGACTTCTCTCCTCTGGGAAACAACTTGAGGTTTTTGACAACCGAGCGCGCAGCCGTGTTTCTCTGCTTTGAAATGACTTGGGGTCGGTGTCTCCAGCAAGGCGGGGTCCGGAGGCCGAGGTCTTGGCCGGGCCTCCTCGGGTGCCCTGCTCTGGGCTCCCCATCTGTAGCTGCTGGCCGCTCCTCAGGGGCCTCGCTCGTCCGACTGGGAGTCATACATGGTGCCACATCCCCCAGAGGTGCACCTGGAATGATCATTTCTAGTTACAGTGGGCTCTGTGAACCAGAACTCAAGCAACGGGCACTCTCACACGACCGGCCAATTTCTTTTCTCGCTGGCCTGAGATTTTGCCAGTTGCTTGAGTTTCGGTTTACAGAGCGTCTACTTATATTTATCCGGCATCTGCCAATCCCCACGGGTGCCAGTTAACTGAGAGTCCACTGTACTAGGCCCAGTGTTGGGTGTATTCAGATTGGGAGAGCCCGATTCAAGGTTTAGACGCCTTAACATTGCTAAGGACGATTCCTCGCGTCAGACTTCAGAACTGCAGCAAAGGGCATAGGCAGGGCGACCCTGAGCCTCAGAGAGTTCAGCAGTTTGCCCATGATCACATCGCAAGTTCGAGAGGCACACACTGTGGGCTAGAACCCAGGAATCCTGGTCTCAGATCACCCCGCCTGTCCCCCAAGATACACACGACCCTGCCATTTCCAGAAAATAACCCTCCTCCTCTTTTCTGGAACTCTCCAGGAATAGATTCTGTCCCAGGCCACCCCCTTGGTAGTCCATTGGTCAGGGTCTGCGCTGAGAGCCGCCAGGTCCCTGCAGGCTTGAAGAGCCCAAGCACACACCATGCCGATGCTGCGGGGTTCCCCAGACCCCGCTTGCTACCAGCTGTGCTATTCTCAGCACCCCTTGGAATTTTGCAAAACAGAAAAATCAGGCCCAAATCCTGCCTTCTGAAAGCTAACTAACTATTGCAGGGAAGGAAAACACAAATGGAGCTAAAAAGGTAATCAGTGGTACGAGGCAATTGAATAGGATTTGTGCTGTAGGGGTTGGGGTGGTGTTGGTACTGTGTCACATCTCTTTGTCTGCCTAAAGTCCTTTCTGCCACCACCAGAAACCCCTGGTCCCTGCACACGGTGTGTCCCCACGTCACACCCCTGCCTGATTGCCTGGGAGCATGTGATTAGATAGGCTGCCGTGGTGTGAAGGCAGCTGAGGCTGGGAAAGGCCCCCAGGTGACAAGTCTGTCATTTTAGAACCCAGCAAATCCGTGCCCCATTTCCATCAGACGCAGGTAGCAATGGAGGGGTACATGCGCGTATTCCCCTCGGGCTGCCCGGCCCCCACGCGGAGCCATTGGTTGAGTTCGTAGAGGGGGTCAGTTACCTGCCCACGTCCTGCCCAGGGCCAGGGGCCCTTCCTTCCCTGCACTGGTGTCTGAGGCCGTTAGCACCCGGGTTTGGCCGGGAAGTATCCAGACAAGTGATAGGAAGAACGGAGGCGTTTGTGGCTGGGCTTTTGCCGGACGGCCCTCGTAAGGGGGCAGCATGACAGACTCCAGCGCCGGGATTCAGAGCCTGTGCATTCCGGAGACCCCCCAGGGGCCCCTCTCCCCAGGCCCTTCAGCTCGGGGAAAGCCATTGTGCGCGTCCTGCCCTCTGACCCCAAGGCTCTGGGAAGCAGCAGGTTGTTGACACTTGGACAATCATTGCTTGCAGGGCGACTGCCTCCCTCTCTGCCTCGGGATGGTGACTGTTCCCCCCTCCAGGATGGGGGGGCAGTGAAGGAGGAGGGAAGAGAGCTCTCAGAACGGGAGGAAAGCGGGGGGCTCCTCCATTTCAGGGCTTCCCTCTACCCCCCCACCCCCGGGGCAGCTTCTCCGTTTTCTCCCTAGTTCACTGCTCTCTCACCTGCCCGGTCAGAGGCACCCCGTCCCCGGGGGTGAGCTTCAGGCCTTGAGCGCAGGGCACACGCTTCTGGCCCGGGATTCCTCTGACTTCTTGTCGTGGGTCTCGTGTTTTCCGGGGCGGCGCTCATCTGTCTTCGAGGAAGACGCCTGTTGTCTCCCGCAGTCCCAGGAGCAAAGACTCTTTCTTGTCCTGGCCGCTGCTACTATTGCAACCGAGACTTTGGGTAAGTCGCTTGCCCCTTTAGAAGCTCAGTTTCCTCATTGGTAGAGTGGGGTTCAGAGGCCCCACTTACCTCACGGGCCTGCTGTGACGCTCAGGTGACATTATAGTACGAATAGCAGCGCTTCGCCCTCGGTCGGTGACCGGCTTCTCTTACAGCCAAGACCGGCGTTCCGCGTGTGCGATTCCTCGTGTCCGCGTGCGCGCGGACTTGCCGAGCATGGACTCCTCCCTTTGTTGTCCTTGGAGGGACAGAGGGACTCTGACAGCTTTTAAGTGCCACTTTGCATTCCTTTCACCTTGGCCCCAATCATAAATAACTCTACTGCAGCCAGGCGCTAGCCGCTGCGCCCCCACGAACGCGGGCGCGCCCCGACGCGGCGGGCCGCCCGGCACCCCTGCTCCAGCGATGAGAAAAAGCCCTCTTGCCCGGCCCCAGGAGGATCGCCCTGGCGCTCTAATTCTGGAAGAGCGGATTAGTGGGAACATATTTAACCTTTGACCCCGACACAAAAGCGTGATCAAAATTAGTTACCAAGAGGCTCTGTCCTCTGCCCCCTGCCCCCACGTCCTGCTTTAGGATCTCGGGTAGCTTTTTCGGAGCGAGAGCCAAGGTCCCGAGGAGCACCGTTGCCTCAGCAACCTCGGGCCCGGCGCTCCGGGGGTCCGCGGTGGGCTGGAGGGCAGAGGCGAGGCCCTTGCACTAACTGCAGGGGGGTCGGGTTTTAAAACTCTCCTCTGAGCCAGGCCGGTGTCGGCTGTCTTGGAATTTGGGTGCCGTGTGCAGACCCACATACCCCCTCCCACCTGGCCGGTGACCCGAGGGCTTGACGCCTCCAGACGTCGGCTGGGCAGGCGGGATGGAGGGGCGTCTGGGCCCGAGTGATTGCTCTGGGTTTCACACCCCCTCCCTGGCCCTCCGTCGTGGTTGCCTTGGGTAAATTACTTATAGACCTCCGAGCCCCGGCTTCCTCACCTGCAAAACGGGCACCGTGCCCGCCTCCTACACGTATTTCTGAGAAGCAGTAATAGGGTACACGTGGGGTGCTGTGAAGGGCGTGGGGCGCTTACTGCGTGTGCCACAGCTGCTACCTACTGCCACTGCTATTGTCACGGGCCTCAGCCTCACCACGATGGAGTCTTCGTCACGTCTCCAGGTCCAGGTTGGCTCCTGCCACACACATGCACCCATCTCCATGAGACCCCGCCACACGGCGGCCGGCCCCGTTTCCTGTCCCCTCACTTCCCTAGCTTGCCTGGCAGTCACCTGCGGAGTCCCCTCTTGGAAGGGGGCGGGGGAGGTGAGGCTGGCCTCTCCCCACACCAGAAGGCCGGCCCTTGCGGGGGCGGGGGGGAGGTGGGGGGCCTGGGAGGGGACCGCACTTTATAAGCTCGTGATGAAAGCTGTAAACCGAGATGGTCAAGGATCTGGCCGGCCTGGTCCGGGATTATGGCCGGCCCCTGGAATGCCGGGCGGGGGGTGGGGGGAACCTCTTTGAAGAAGCCAGTGTCTATTTACAGTGCATCTCTCATAAACCCCAACGCCGGGGCGAGGGCAGGAGGACTGGCCCTCCTGGCATGTGATTGATTATCTGGTATTTATGCCATTGAGGGCTTGTCAGCGGTTCGGGGTCAAGGGGTCATCTCATGTGTCTTGCCTCCAATCCACCCCCTTTTGTACAGTGCGGACCGGGCGAGCCGCGCACAAAACGGCTTTTTCTTTTCCTTGGGAAAAGGGGGAGGGGGTGGGGGGGAGTGTCAATGAAATTTTTTTTTCAACCGTTTCTGAATAGTGTCCTTTTAATTCTAAAGAACGTTTAATTAAAAGTAGCAGGAAAATTCATCTTGAGAAGGTTTAACTTACCTTTAACAGATACTTGTGTGTCCCAAGAAGTCGGGAGTGACTCTAAAAAAAAAAAAAAAAAAAAAGAAAGAAAAAAGAAAGTAAAGGTTTTTGTTGTCTCTCAGCCCCTCCCAGACACCTTCAGAGCTGCCGGGGCTCCTTCCCTCTCAGTGTCGCGCCGTGGCCCCTGCCTGGGAAAGCCAGAAGGGGACAAGCCACCCTCTGCCTGGGGTGGCATAGCCATCCTAACCTAGATGGGGACGTGGTGTCTCTGGTCCTGCTCCCCCTCGTTACAGATGAGGAAGGGGCGCCACAGCAGGTGCAAAGACAGACCCGAGTCACACGGCGGGGGGCGGCGGAGTCAGGTGCTCATGTCTGTTCTCCTGTGCATCGTCCTGGTGCTCCTCGTGGCGTTCCCAGTCGTTTCCCCAAGTCTAAGATGCCATGAGAAGGCATGTCCGCGTTATGTCACCACTGGTTTTATCAAATGCATTTTGTTGTTGTTTTTTTATGGGTTTTTTTGTTGTTGTTTTGTTTTTATGTGGGCAGTTCCCTGGCTGGGAATCAAACCCTGGTCACAGCATTGACAGTGCCGAAGCCTTAGCCACTACACCACCAGGGAACTCCCACCACTGGTTTTAGGTCCTAGGTATCTGAGACTTGAGAACCACTCCTGAGGGAGCCCCTGGCTTCTTCCCCATCTCTGAGCAGGAGGTCTGCATGTACACATCTCAGGGTGGGGGGCTTGGCTCTGTGCCCCTCATCCTAAAAAACGAGCAGAGACAGAGGCTTCAGGTCCTCTGCCTGGTGGACAGTACCAGCACCCCTCCCCCAAATCCTTGCCACTCTGAGGCTCTGTGTGTCCTTCTGGGCAGTTAGCTCCTGCTACAGCTCAGCCGTGGCCCCAGCAGAAGCGTCTGTCCCCCTGTCCCCCTGCATGCCAGCAGGGGACTTTCCAGGGCTAGGACAGGCCAGCTCCCCTCATCCCTCAGGGCTGCCCCATGTGGCTTCGTTGCTGTGGGGAGCATTAACCCTCTGCAGCCTCCCCTAGCCTCCTGGTCTAGCGCAGTTCAGGGAGACCTTGAGGGGACCCACGCCCTGCTCACGCCTCTCGGCTCATCAGGTGGCGGAGGAAACCAGGCAGAAAAGTGACTTGCCTGGAGTTAGTTCCCCGTTGGAGTCGCAGGAGACTCACGGTCCCCCTGTTCCTGAGTGTGCCCTCCCCGTCCTCCCCAGTTGTAAGAAACGCCGTCTAGAGAACGGTGCGCTAAAGAATAGCTTTAGAACCCGCATTCCTTTCCCCTCCCTTCATTCCCATTCAAGAAGTAAGTGAAGGCTCATTTGGGCCGATGAGCCACCGCTGCGAGGAAGATGCTACAACCGTGCACGATCTGGTCGTGGCTCGTGGGAGGAGAAAGCAGCACTTCTGAGTGCTCGGGGCCTGGACTGAGCGCCGGGCGCGGTGCTGGTGCCTCGCCCAGATCGCTTCCCTTAGTCCTCCCGTCGGCTTTTCGAGGCGGACATTCTCGTTGCCAGGTGAGGAAGACAGGAGAGCCTGCCCTGGGGTATCTGGTAGCCCTATCGCTACTGTTTATTGAACATTTGCTTTACGCTAGAGTATCAATCTTGAATCTACGTGCTCTCCTTAAATCCACGTAAAATCCCTGTAAGGTAGGTATTGTTATTACCTTCATTTTGCAGAGGATGAAACAGGCACAGAGGGGTTAGGTTACTTACCTGAGGTCGCACAGCAGTAGGGAGTGGCCAAGCTGGGTATGAGCCACCGCGGGCGGCTACTGCAGTGACACGTAAACGAATGGTACCATCCTGCCCGTCTAGGTGTCTCTCAGAGCTGGGCTGGAACCCCACACTTTGCAAGGCCGGTGCTCACCCTGTTGTCTTTTCCCACCATCCGAACACAAAGTTTGTTGGGGGACACCACATACAGACACGTATAAATCATCCGGACACCAGCAAAAGGTCGCTGTGCCATCAGATGGCAGCCTCAGTGCTACGCGGAGAAGAATTTAGGGGAGAGGACGTTAATGGGGGCAGCGGTGAGCCTCCTCGCTGGGCCCCCACAGTAAGGGCATCAGCTCTCCACCCCCAGGACCTTGCACACACGAGATGTCCCCGAAATGCCCACGGAATCACCCGGGAAGATTCAGTGCGAGAGGTGGGGTTGAGCTGAAGTTAAGTTTTAGGGAAATGACGTCGAAAACGATGTCCCTTCCACGCGTGCTGACCAGTCCTCACTGGGTGTACAGCGTGGGCTGTGTTTAACCCTGCGACAGCCCTGTGGCTGGTACGATCCACAGAGTACACTGACACTGAAGAGGAGCTCAGGGTCCTGCCCGAGTTTTCAAAGCCTTTTATTTTCCTCCGCCCTCGAAACCCGTTTTCCTTCCCAAAGCAGCGAAGAGGCACGGGCGAAGCAGCTGGCAGCAGAGGGGAGCGAGGACCCGAAGAGGGACAGTTCGAGGGGCCTGGGGGACCTGGAATGCCAGGGATGAGGACCCTTGTGTTTTTGCTTGTGATTGGAGGTGCCTCTTTGATATAAGGATTTCGAGGTCTGTGCCCCGTTAATTGAATTTATAATTCAGCACCAAAATGCCGAGAAGGGATGTCTTTTATGTCCCTTAATGAGTGCTATAAAAGCAAGTGGTGAGTCTAATTTTATGAATGATCCTTTATGACTTACCTGATCACGAGTAGTTGTTCAACACAGAGGACTCGTAACTCAGGCTGGACCTCGGCTGGCTGCCCGCAGCCACAGGGCTTGCTCCGAAGTTGCCATCCTCGGGCGGCCCCAGGACCGAGCTGTTCCTTTCTCCGCTGTCTCCTCTGATAGAGGAGGAGGCTCAGGCTCCTCACTGTGGGCACAGTGGAGACGGGTCGCCTGGCCTGCCAGCCCAGGATGACCAAGAACTCGCCTCTCAGAGATGGCTCTTCCCAAGAAGGGGGCGGGAAAACATGGCGGCTCATCCCAGCCCCCCAGCCCTCTCTCTCCGCGGACGTTGATTCCACCTCAATGTTGCCAGCTGTCCTGGAGAAGAGGCTAGAAACGTAGAGAAGGCTGTTCAGAGGATGCAAGAAAATGCAAGAAAGAATTCCTGTTACTTTTAGCCTACAACAAGAGGCAGGAGCTGATGCGGGGAGGGGACAGAAGGCAGGGGGACATTAGCCAGGACGAAGGGAGCGCCAGGCAGAAGAAACTCAGAAGGCACTTCGGATGACTTACACGCGCGTTGAGAACCCCTGATGATGGCAAGTTCAAAAGCATAAGTTATTAAACAGCAAATTAATCTACCACTTCCCCAAAACTGTTTTGAAAAGTATCAGCTCATTAAAAAATGATAACGGGTTTTCTTTCACCCAGCCAAATGCCACAAAATCTCAGACTCGGCTACAAATGCCCCGAAGCGAATGTGTTGAGCATCGTGTCTGAGACAGATGTGGAAGATGGGGTTGGGGAGACAGGCAGGCCCAGACCGCTGAAGGACCCTGGATTCCTTCCATAGGTGATGGGGAGTCCTGGGAAGCCTTTAAAACAGGCATGTCCACACTTTTGGCTTCCCTGGGCCACACTGGAAGAAGAAGAATTGTCTCGGGCCACACATCAAATATACCAACACTAACCAAAGCTGATGGGCTTTAAAAGCATACTTTGGTAACGTTTTAAGGAAGTGTACAGGTTTGTGCTGGGCTGCAGGTTGGACACACTTGCTATAAAGGAAGCTCCGCGATCACGTGGGTTTCTGCTCGGCCCTCTGGCCGTGGTGTGCAGGTCAGACCTGAGGGAGCTGAGCCTGTTCAGAGCCGTGGCAGGCATGTCGGTGAGGATGTCAGTGGCGTGGAGGAGGCAGTGCCTCTCTGCACTGAGGAGACGGGGACGTGTATGGAAAACGCTTCGATAATAAAAAACGAGCCAGATTGGGGTGTGTCAGGGAGGAGGACACGGGGCCTCCGGGGTGTCACCTAAACATCAAGCTCCGGTGACAGAGTGGGTGTTAGTGCTCTGTCGGGACACTATAATTGGGACAGAGATCCAGGAAGGGGAGCAGATTTGGGAGCAGAAGGTACAGGTTTCAGGTTTGGGCACATTGAGTGTCAGGTGCCTGCAGAACCCCCGGGGTGAGGAATTTGGTCTAGAAGAGAAGTCTGCGATGGAGGTGTGGTTATTAGCCTTGGAGAGTGGTCACTGAGACCCTGAAAGTAGGGTTCACCTGGGACAGATGGGGGAGCATAGAGGGTGGAATTATGGGGGGCCCAGGGCCCTGTTCTGCAGAGAGGGGCCTCGGCCTCGGTCAGCTCCTCAGTCCTCCCACATAGAAGCAGGGCCTTGGGTGCACGGAGTCTCTCTCTGGAGGAACCGCAAGGTGTGGCCTGCAGCAGGGATTCCCCCAGACAGGTGGGGACTGCAGTCAGGAGGCGCTCTTCTGGCCCCGGGCATCTCCCTGGACCAGCGCCCTGGCCTAGGGTGCGAGAGGAGAGGCTGGCAGGCTGAGGAACAGCCTCAGAGCTGGTAGAATCTAAGGCAAGCATGTCCATCCCATGGCCCACGGGCCGCACGCTGCCCAGGACGGCTTTGAAGGAGGCCCAACGCAAATGCGTGAACTTCCTTAAAACATCACGAACGTTAGGCACAGACCTTTTCTTTAGTTCATCCACTGTTGTTAGTGTGAGTGTATTTTATGTGTGGCCCAGGGAAGCCACAGGGTTGGACACCCCTGAGGGATTACACATCTACTCGCCTGCGTCTGGGGGGACTAGATAGTCAGTCATCCATGCAGTTCCAGAAAGTTCTTAGAGAAGGGCCTGCCATGCCGCACCGACCTCCCTGCACGTCTTGCCTAGGCGAACCTTCACGCCTCACATACCATCTTGCATGCGTGTCTCCTTCCTGAGGTTTATTACACGTGGTTCTTATTTTCCGGAGGGAATATAGTCACCCTGGATCCTTCAAGGAAGCAGAGAACGCGCCTCATTCGGATGCGACTTTCCTCCCCCACACCGATCCCTCAGTGAGCACTTACTCGGGACGCGTGCCCCCTTCTCCCAAATGCCCTCTTCCGGGGGCTTGGCGTTTTGGGACCAGCTGCCAGAGTGATTGACATAAAGCCAATCTATAAATAAAGTCTTTTTCTTTTCTCATAAAGACTTTGTGGCTGAGTTTGCCTTCAAGGTCAAGTTCAGACCTTTCTAAATAAACACATATCAAAGGATCATTAGCAAAGCAGCGCTGTTAAATTGAGATATTAACTTCTGTCAACTGCCTGTTTCTTTTTTGTTCTGTAACTCATGACTGCAGTGGGTTCTTAGTAGTTTTGTCCTCAGGCGGTAGCATCTGGCTCCTGTAGAGACTGTAAAAATTAAAAAGCCACACAAATCATTGCGAGGGAAAAAGCAGTAAATTCAGTGATAAGAATTTAAAATTGAAACGTTTCAGCGCTTTTATATTCTGCAAAACGTGAAATGAGCGTGTTTGCTGCCCGTTGCCGTAAGCCTGACCCAGCTCGTCGTCCACTGGAGGCTTTCTCGGTCCCCTTCCCGCATCACCATCAATCCTGTCCTGGCAGGAGGCGACCCGTAAAGGGACGGCGTGGGTCGGGGCAGCGTGGCAGGTGCACTGAGACCCACCTGCTTTGGACGGTGGAGACGGCGGCCGTGGGGGGAGGGCGTAGAGGTGGGGGAGGAAGGGGGCTGGAGATGGGCACTTCCCCGCCGATCAGAACTCTCTCTCCTCTTCACTCTTTCTGGTCAGCCGCTGACAACAAAACCCACAGTTCGTCAACAGAAACGGCAACTTGTAGCATCCAAGTGCACCCCAGAGAAGGAATTTCCTGAGCAGGTGCGTGACGCTAGACTCACGCTCTGAGCAGGTGCCGGCTCCCTCCCGGCCCCCGCGGAAGCCCCCGCCTGCGGGTAGAGTGCTGGGGGTGGGATGAAGGAGGAGCTAAAGTCCCTTGGTTCCAGCTAGAACATTCTGGGTTTCCTTCTGTGCTGGGGTCATTCGTTCTTACTGCCACCTCTGCTTGTGACGCTGGGCCTCGGTCAGTGCTGGGCCGTAACGGAGCTAGAAGTGGGCGGTCATTTTCCTTTCCTGCTCGGGAGGAACGGTACCTTAAAGCTACGAGAGCTAGGAGGAGGCTCACCCAGCTGGACGACAACTTAGGGCAGATGTGAGTAAGGCCGCACCGGGGTCGAACGAGCCAGATGCGGAGTGCTGGGCAGTGTGGGGTTAGCAGAGGAGAGTGGGGCCGGCTCAGGGCACGCTGTTAGGGCATGAGCTGCCCTGCGCTTAATTCTCAGGTCCGTCAGCTTGGGGCCCGGGAGCCCTGGGAACCCAGGGGATAGCATTGTCGGGAGAGTTCCACCCCGTGTCCACCCAGGAGGGCGGGGGTGGGGAGGTCTGGGGGCTGCAGGTCCCTTTGCAGGCAGCCTGTCCCAGGGTGACTGCTGGACCCACAGGCATGAGGGCAGAGCTCTTTGTCCCAGGCGAACCTCTAGCCCGGGCAGAGGCGAGAAAAGAGAGGCAGCCCTCGGCCTCCGTCAAAGGGACTGAAGGCAAGTGTGAAGATTAGGGGACGGTGGGGTCGAGTTAAGAGGGTATGACTAATACGGCCGGTCATTCAGCGAGGAGAACACATTGTTCTCTGTGCCCAGATGGTCCTTGGAATAAATCAGTGCAGGCAGACGCGGACGTCCCGCTCGAGGAAGTGGGGGCGACGGCCTGCCTGCTACTCTTGGGTCACAGAGCCCAGGCCCGGGCCCCGAATAGTGGCCACCCACTTTTCTGCTGCAGGTGCTGGAATGGGGGTGCGGGGGTGCATCGTATGGCCTCTGATCCTTCACGTAGGACGGTTTATGTGATGAGGGCCAAGCATAGGGAGACTTTTAACTTGGAGCCCAGTCCCTTCTCGCTTTCAGCTGCCAACCTTGAGGTTCCTACAAATGTCTCATTTGTTCCGTTTCTCTGCTTGGGCAGACGGGAAGTTCTGCGAGGGCAGGGACTGTATCGGATTCATTAACGCGTCCTCAGCGCACATCGTGAAGGTGCCTAATAAATAACAAATGAGGGGAAAGCTCGAGCAACGTTGTAGCTTTTTATTGCCTCGTGGTGACCACTACTAATAAACTAATAACTAGTCCCTAAGTAAATCACTCAATAATCCAGCGTTCCCTTCTGGGGACAGTGTGAGGAATGAATGAGATGGAGTAAGGACACCTAACCGCAGCGGTCACTTGGGAAGTTTTGGGTGGCGCAGGGCTGCCTGTCACCGACACGCTCTAGTAGACGTCTTCCCTGGTTTCTCTGGTTGGAGATTTGCAGGTGCACTCAGGACATTGGATGTGTCTGGGTATAACCGGTTCTGGGTAGTCACATGGTGTCTCCCCCCCATTGCTCTTGACCTTGCACACACAGATGCTCACGCTGTCCCCCCAGTGCGCACCGAAGTGGGAGAGTGTTCAGACGTTCGGTTCAAGCTGCGCCCTGTCACTGAGTTCTGCACAGCAGGACAGGTGACCCCGTCGATGGTGGTCAGCTGGGCGGGGCGGCTCATCTGTGATGAAGAGGTGACGTGGGCAGCGAGGACACGGCTCCAAACACAAAGCCCCGATTTCCTTTTAAGGACGGATTTCGAAAACGTGTGCCGCGTTAGCACACGTGGGTGGAAGTGTGCGGTGATTTTGTGGAAGAACCGTCGTGTAGCTTTGAAAATAGATGATGTGGGTATATTTCCTTTTTTATTATTTCATTAAAATACCTTTTCCCCATTCATTCTCCTGGAGGCAAAAATCGATCCGCCCATCGGCACAGTGCCCTGGGCCAGCTTTTCAGCACAGAGGCCCACGGGCAACAGACGAATGGGCCTCCTCTGCTCCTGTCCAGGGGCCGCGGGGCCTCTCGGGCGTGGGACCCACGGAGGCTCGCTGGGTAAAGAAGCGGCAGCACACGGGTGCTCCCGGAGACGGGTTCCTTAACAGGAACGCTCGGGGCTCGCGTGCCCAGCGGGCGCACGACCGCCCGTCTGCCCGAGGCGTTGCGTCGCTGGGCGTCTGGACAACGAGCTTCAGGAGGGGAATCGAGCCCCGTCTGGCCTGTTCAGAGACTGGACACGTGGCTTTTTTTTTCTAAAATTAAGGGCCTAGTAGGCAAATGCCATTGCAGATGGGAAAACACCACCTAGGCCTTCGTGCACTTGAGGTAGGGAATGTGTCAAGGACTCTACCTGGGTCCCTGGTCCCCACACCACCCGCCGCCTCAGGCCATCCTGATGGCCCACCGCCCTTGCTGCATTTCGGACGACGTGGCGCTTACACCCTGCCGACGTGTGCTTGCTGGGAGATTTGGGGGTTGTTCCTCTCCCATCCGTATCTGAACCCGTGTACGGTCCTCAGGGCCACTTCCTGTGTCCTCTCAGGTGAAGAAGTGGCCCTTAGCCTCCTCTGCCCACGTCGGAACTACGAGGAAGCCGCCGGCTTCTCCCGATGGGCGCCGTGTCGGAGCAACAGCTGCAGTAAATGACAGGATGGGGAGGGGAAGGAGAGTTGGGGGGCGCGGCACGGCCCGGGCGGTGTTTGGAGAACGGGGGAGCCGAGGAGGGGTAAGGAGCTGGTCAGTGCCATGGGGACACTCACGTGATGAAACGTGGCCGTGACCACAGGTGTCCGTGCAGCGTTGTACCTGACGTTCCCTGCGATGGAGAACACCCATGAAACAGGACGGTCCTGGGGAGCGGTGCGGGGGGACCCTCGTGACGCACATCTTTGGAAGGATCGGTTCTTTTCTGCTCACCTTTGACACTGACCCCAGAGCCCTCGGAGACGGCACAGCGTTTCTTCCATCTGGGCTCAAATGGGAGCATTTCGAAGATTCCTCACTTCTCTGAACCTTTGCCCAAGTCGCCCACACCCACAATTGCTCTAACAGAAAGTGCCATTCGTGTTTTCTAACTCTCAATGCCCCCTGTTACTGGCCTCAAAAAAATCACAGCTCCCCACCACCCCCCAAAAAAGGTAGGAGAGAGGCCGAGCAAACACTGCTTCCCTTCCTCGTTTGTAAGGGTTCTTTGAACTTGAGATGTAGGGAGTCGGGAAGGAGTGAGCAGGGTGTCTGGACCAGGGAAGGGACCTGACTGGACCGAGGCAGGGTCAGGGCACCTTTGCTAGTGCATCTGGGGCTGCCTCCGTTGTGACCTCTGCTCACAAGGACACATGGCAATGTCCTCTTCCGTGACAGGTCATCCCTAGAGCCATAAGCACTGGGGTCTTTGGCCAGCGCCCAGAACAACACTGGATGCAAATCTTACAAAAGCCTGTTCAACTCCTGAAGAAAAATCAATCGTTTGTTTCCGAGCTGGACCGTGTTGGAGGTCACGGTTTATGTGCATGTCAGTGACACGGTTTTTGGCATTTCCATTAGCAGCCCTGTGTTAGGGGTTTCCCCTCTGCTGCAGAAATCGAATCTCAGAATAGCACATGATACGTAATCACTGTCTGAAAAGGGACGAACAGCCACCAAGTGCGTGATTTCGGGGAGCCCGCTCCCCAGGCATAGAGGGCTCGGGCGCCGGGGCCAGCTGTGAGCACACAGCCACTCCAAGCAGGCACTTGCGGGGAGAGCTGAGGGCCTGCTGAGGGTCTTAGAGGAAATGAGGGTAGGAAGCGTGCACCTCGGGCCCTTGTTCTGTGCACAGCTGGGCGGGGAAACCAGGCCCGGGAGAGCCCACGCCCTGGTTCCGAAGCACGTGGCTACGCGCGCACACCTCGCGGTCATTCGTGTTAGGGAGACGGGAACACGGAGGCCCAGGAGCCCCCCGCGCGTGGGGCACCTGGGCTGGTGAGGCGGCTGGCCAGGGCAGGGAGCTGTGTTTACCTGGAGTTGGTGAGAGCTGAGGATTAATGGCTCAGGCTCTGGAAGTCATGACTGGCCACTGAGGTATTAGTAGGTTAAATGTGTACGTGCTCACTTATTTCTCCGTTCAGTAAGTGTTTGTTGAACACCCCTTCCGTACGTAGTAGTTTATTAGGCTCTGGGAATATGGGGGTGAGCACGGCAACCCCCGTCCTCATGGGGCTGGTGCCTCAGAGGGAGAGGAAAGAAGGAAGTCACATGCAGGGGCCGTGTTGTTAGCAGGAGGCGCCTGGGATGGGGGATTGTGACGGCCCCAGGAGGCACCTAACCTGTCATTTCTTATTAAAGTAAAGAAGGCGGTGAGAATGCCAGGTTGAGGTCTGCATGGGTAAATAGCTCGAGTTGGGAGAAAATAAGGTGAGTCTGTGGCACTGACCATGGGAACGGGGCCGTGGGCCACAGGACCTGAGCGGGGACAGGCAGGCGGTGCTGTGAGTCCTGGAAGTAGTTCTGCCTTTGTCCTGAAGGCAGTGGGGGCCATCGAAGAGCCCTCGTCAGGGAGCAATGCCAGATTAAAGTTCAGAAACATGACGTGGACCGGAAGGGTTTAAAGCAAAAGCAGAGGGACGAGTTGGGACAGCACTGCCGTCACCTGGGTGAGGACTGGTGGTCGCGTGAACCTGCATAGTTGCTGTGGGGACGGGTAAGAAGGGGACAATTCCCAGGACGCTCAGGAGGCCGTGGAAACGTGGTGGCTGATGTTTTGTGAGAGGGAAGAGAGGAGGGACTCAAGGCGATGGCCCCCCTGTTCCTTGCTTGGGCGGTTGGGTGCCCATCCAGCTCTTGGCTGAAATGGGGAGCGGTTTTGTTGTTGCTGCTGCTGTTAAGACAACCAGCAGTTCTGATGTGACAATAATGAGGCGTGTGTGACATCCAGGGAGGAGGCATGTGGCTATATATAGTCATGGCTGGGCTTCGGCGCTCACAGGACATGTACGAGGGCTGTCCGGAAAGTACCCAGCCTCGTAACCCTTCTCTTACATTGACAATGGCTGGTTTTGCCCGGACAGCCCTCAGCACATAAGTGATCCTTGAAGTCCGGGACCTGGGTGAGTTTATACAAAATTAGAAGGTGTAGAAAGAGACGAGAGCTTAGAACAGAATCCAGGGGAACCCCCCCTTAATTAGAACCCCAACATGCTCCTGCAGAACGATCACAAGCCACCACGCGGACTGGGGAGGTGTCGCCGAAAGAAGTAAGAGGGTGGCCGGGGTGGTGTCCCCTGGGCGCTAAAGGAGTAGGTTTCAGAAAGGAAAGAGGAGTCACCAGTCTCCATGCCGATGAGCAGCCCCCGAAGAGGTGGACTAGGGAACGCCCCGTCGATTGAGTGACATGGGCGCCAACAGGTCTTCGTGGCGTGACAGAACAGGGAATGAGGTCGTGGTGAGCCGTTGGGAAGTAGAGGCTTCGTGACCCCCGCCTCCCGTCCGGCTCCCGGCCCTCTAGACCAGGAATTCTTCACATTTTCTGTCCTGGGCCCCCTGGGAAGTCCGGTGGACTCCGCGACCCCCTTCCTCAGAATAGGGTCTCTGACTGTATAAAGTGGGCCACATACGATTATAGGTGAAAAGTTTAAAGACAGATTATCAAACGCTTTCTTCAAAACCATTGGTAACACAGCGTGCGTGCGCGCAGTTCTTGGTCACCCTGTTAACGAGCGCCAGTCGTGGTTGCGTATCTGCGATTTGCATAACTATTTCGAGATCATTGCAGCATTTCCGCTGCGGCACGAAAATACCTATTGACAAAGGACATAAGCTAATATGACTGGCTTGTTGCTTTCATTCCCCCTGGGAAGATCTGCTAACTTTCAATCAGCAGTTGGTGAAAACAAAGGTGTGATCCCCTCCTTCAAGCTCACCCACGTCCTGAGTTCTATCCCCCGGCAGCTTGCAGGTTTTAGGGACTCTAGGTTACAGTGTCCTGCCAAGGCCAGGCTCACCCCGCCTTTACTGCCTGGAACAGCCGTGCCAGGGCGGCCAGGAGTGTGCTGACGGGTCGGAGGGCATGGTGACAAACCCTCCCTGTGCACGGGCCCTCACAGGAACCCAGCCAAGAGGGAAAAGGTGCCCCCACTCTCCCCATGCTGCCAGCCTGCTGTCTGAGGTGGGCAGAGCCAGTGCCCCCTGGACGTGTGCCTTCTGGCAGCTTCCCCGCCCCCTTCCCACCCCTCTACCCCCGGTGCAAAGGCTCAGTGCAGAAGGGAGCCATATGGCCCTTTGTGGACACATTCTCCCTGGTACAGTATCTTCCTGGTGTGAATACAGGGCCTGATGCCCCGAGTCAGCTGCCCCGTCCCTCCCCCATTGCCAGCCCAGAGAGGCACAGGTTGTGGGGGGCAGGCTCCCCGAGCCGGGGAGCCCGGCGGAGTCGGGGGCGAGGAGGCCTTGCGTAACACCCACCCACACGCTCACCACAGAAAACTGCTGAAGTGAAGTCGAATGTCTCAAAGTCAGATCCCTTTTTAGTATGAATTTGCTGTGTCTCATTCTGAGCACTAATTCCAATTTAATTGCAAGTGGCCTGAAGCCTCTTCAATAGGAGTAACAAATGGTTTGATTTTGTAAACTTCATCAGACTGCATTTTAAATGCGACACAGTAGCCCAACTCGAATGCCAATGAAGCACTGGAGTAGCTCTCTGTTTACTAATTATCCGTTTTTACTCCTAGCCACGCTGGCTGGCTTGTCTGATTAAATCGGATTTGTGGGATAGAGAACAGCTAGCAGAGTTTTCTCTATAGTAAACGAGATTGAAACTATGGGCCGCCTGGCTGCACACTGTAAATTATATTTCCCTTTAAAGGGGACGTGTCTCTTTTATTTCTCGGTCGTCCCTGCTGCATGTTAAGTTGGATGGGACAGAAGCGCAGCCCGGCTGCCTCTGCACCCAGCCTCTCGCCCTCCACCTGGCTCCCCGCTCACTGTGGCTGCCTCTCTTCGCCCTCTAGGTGGGAAATGGGTAGCTCCGTCCCGTAGGCGCCCCTCCCCCAGCCCCAGTTCCTTTTTAGTACTTTTCTCCTCTCCCTCCCGGGGGTGGGATTTCATTATTTCATGATTCTAAAAGGTACTGGGATGGTTTGGGGTCTTAGCACGCATTGTGTGCTGGCTGGAAGTTAGTGTTACCGGTAAAATGGACTGGACGAAGCCCAGCCTCGCTTCAGAAAGACGAGTTAGCTGTGGTGTTGGGCTGGGAGGGCGGGGTTGGGGCCCGAATCGGTAGTGACGGTGTGGACAATGGGGAAAAAAAGGAAAGACGCCCCGCTTGCTCTGAGCAGGGTGACGTTGAGACCACCTGGCTCCTCCCTGTGGTCCAACCGAGGCGGCTGCGGGTCATGTACCAGCAGGCTGGACGTGGAGGGACGCTGGTGGGTCAATGCCCACGGCTGAAGCCTCGGATGCGGCCACTGGTGTGTCCTTCCCCCAGCTCCCTGGCTAGTTTTGGGGCCTGCAGTCTGGCCTAGAGCTCTTGAGCTTTCTCAGTTTTTTCCTCTGTCCCTAGAAAAGCCACGTCCACCCTTTGTCCTTCCTGCATCTCTCTCACTCTCTCCCCATCCAGCCATCCCCCCACAGGTGCATCAGGCCGTGCTCACACCCTGCATTGCTAAGACTTGGACTCCGTGCACTTGACCCGCCCAGCCCTCGCGCTTGGCAGCCGCCTTCGTGCGGGAGCTTTGCATATTGCCATTTGCTTCCGAATGTCCTGCCAAACCGAGGTGCCCGCACTTTGCCTGCTTGGCCGTGGCGCGCGGTACAGTACGGAAGTCCTCGGTGGTGCCTCCGATAGCCTGGTTACCGTGGGAATGAGTGGTCACCCACTCTCAGGCTCGCAGCCCCGCTTTTAATTGTTGACAGTAAAAAGCGTTTAAATGCTGGTTAATGTGCAATCATCTTTGGCAGATGAGGGGGGAAGAGAGGGACCATTAAAATGTCAGTAAAATGAATATGTCCTCTCTCTCTCTCTCTCTTTTGGTTTGGTTTGGTTTCCTTATGTGGGATAGGTTTCCTTTCCATTGCCCAGGGTTTGTCCCCTATGCAAATGGCTCGGAAACCATCAGTATTTCATTTTATTTCGAATTTCTGTCTCCCCCACCCCGCCTCCCTCCCCACCCCACTCTGTCCCTTCAGGTGTTCATCTGGCCTCTGTCTGTCCTCATCTGTCCCTCCTCTTCTGTGTGGCCTCCTCCTGCCTTCACCTCATAGTCTCCGGAATGCACTGAAGTTTAATCTTAAGTAAGACCCCAGCTTCACTGCTTTGCCTTTTCCCCTAGACAACCCAGGGGCCTCGGGATGATTTTGGAAATGTCTGAAACTGGAACGAGTGAGTCTCTATAGAAAATGCCTTGTGCACAATACAGGAGGCGGGAGACCTGGTGACAACTTACTAGACAAATAAGCCTTTGCAGGGACTCTGTGCCCTCCCGCAATGCTCTGGACACACTGCTCAGAACGTAAGTGCCTACTGTGCGTTGGGCACCGTGCTAAGAACCAAGACCACTGGATTCAGAGGGTCTAGTTCTCGGTCCACCCTCTGTGCCACGTTCATGGGTTGTCTTTTCTGTCACCCCAGTGCTGGAGCCACGGGAGAGAAAGCCCCTGCTCCCGGTGCCCACCCCATCAGCCAGCCTCTCCTGCAGACCCAGAGCCTCAGAATTGCCCTTCTAGGTGTGTGGCCAGTTCTTGGAGGTACTAGCAGGTAACTGGGGGTGTCACCTGAGAGAAAGAACCTAGCAGGTTCTCTCAAGTCTTGCTTTCCCCATCTTCCTAAAAGTCCCCGTCTCACAGGGCTGCCTACGAAGGAGGGACAGACCCAGGGGCACCACAGCAAGTGCTCAGATAAGGTGAGGTCTTGTCTTTGCGTTGCCTGTGATTGTCCCTCTGTGAGCCCATGACAGTGGTTCCTGCTGAAGTCTCGAGGTTCTCTTTAACTAAAAGAAGGCTTTGAGATGGACTTTGAAGGAGAAATGCCTGAAATACATCTCCACGGGATGAAGGACTGTTCAGTCTTCCAGCACCGTCTTCAGTAGGCCTAGAACCAGTCGCTGCTAGAGTGGGGGGAACCCTTTAAGAATCATTGACGTCCACCTTCATGTTTCTGATGAGGAAGCTGAGGCTCAGAGAGGTTTAGTAATCTACCCAAGAGTGCACAGCAGGCCAGTCACTGAGCCTGGACTTGAAGACAGGCCTTAGAGCTCAGGACTCCAGTGTTTTCCTCTGTTCTACCCTCTTCAGCTGGAAGTCCTAAGTGGAAGATTGCGCACAGGAAAGGGTAGGGCAGGAGGACAAAGGCGGGATGGTTACCCTGGCCTGTCCTGGCACACGCCATCCTGACTTCCCAGCACACATTTCAGGGGATCTCTTCCCAGAAGCCTCCAGGACCAGATGAGTTACAGCCTAGGGGGCCCCAGCTTCTTACAGCCCGACTGTCACGCAGCCTTGCAGGGAGCTGCAGGCCTCCCAGTGTGGCCAGGGGCTGAGGGTGCACAGCTGGACACACGCCAGGGAGGGCGGGCTGCAGAAAGCACCCATTGTCGCTGTGTCTGTCTGCCACCCACCCAGCCCCGTGCGGGGGGAGCAGGGAGCCCGAGCCCAGAGGGTAGACAGATGCCTGTCTCTCCTTTGTGAACTTTATTCCTACCGACCAAGCAAGAGGATAGACCTGAGGAGGGCAGATCTTCTCTGCATCTTTGGAGACGGCGGAGGGTGTGTGTGGGGGGGTCCCTGGGGTCCCTGAAGGCGGCACAGCACCCAGCTGCCCCACCCCAGCTACCTTCTCCTCGCCTCGTCGCATCTCAGAGGCGCTGCTCCCTCCACCATGACAGGCAGCACCTGAGAGCAGCGTCTGCTTCGGAGTCTCCCGGGGTCGGGCCCCGCTCAGCAATTGCGGGCGGACCTTCTCCTCTCTGGGCTGTTGAAGTTGGTCCAATTTTTCAATCGTGGGCCAATTAGTTTCACAAATGGGGGCCCCCGTGGTGCCAGCGCACATTTGTTCCGGGCCTGCGCACTGGCCGGGCCCCATTGTCCTGCCGCCCACCCCCGCGTGGGCCCATTGTCCTCGCCCCCAGCGGGTGCTGCTTACCACTGATTTATACGGGCAGGCGTCCCGCGGGCTCCAGGCTGCACGGCCACAGCTGGCTGAGGTGCTTAAGGCCTTGGACCCCGTGACCTTTGCCCCAGTCCTGCTGTCATTTTGAAAGTTACAGACCAGAGGGCTGCATACCTCTCCGGATTTACTTCCCACCCCAGCCCCTCCGCCACACACGCACACACGCACACACGCTCTGTGGTAGAAGTTTAGATTCATTCTGAAATGTCTGGGAGGGTCCAGGAGCTGGACTGGGAAGGGGGTGCGGGTGGGAGATACCAGGAGGGGCAGCCTGTGTGCTCTGGTGTGGAGGAACCTGCTGCTTCCCTCGGAGTTGTGTGTCCCGTGCAGAGCAGGAGCCGTGGAGACGCATGTGCCCATCGGCGTGTGGCACTGCCCAGGATCGGGCGGGGGTTTGCCCTTGGCAGCTTTCCTAGAAAGGGCGGCCCGCTGGCGTGAAGGCCATCGAACGGGGGGTGGTCGTGTACACCTGGCCCCATCTTAACGGTTGACTCGCCTGCAAACCACACTGAACTTTCCCCCTCGTTTTCGCCTCCTCTTTCTTTGCCATCTCTCCTCTTGTCCCCCGCCCCAGTCGTCTCTCCCTCTCGGTTCGTTTGCTGGAGTGATTGACAAAATTAGCAAATCCATTCATGTTACTTTCCTTGTGCAGGTCTCAATAAATCCCCTGTGTCCGGGGTGCACCTTAATGAGCTAGTGAGCTGACAAATTTGTTTACTGTAGCTGGAGGTGCCAAGTAATGAAATGCACTTGTGTTTGCAGCTCACTGCTAAACAAATACGCCGTTTTCTGGGAGCCAGCATGGCGAGCTGCTGCCTGAGGATGCGGCCACATTCCCCAGGAGACGGGGCGGGGGGTGTGCATGCGTGCGTGCACCTACATGTGTATGCTTGGGGACGGTGCAATCACTCACCCTTCCCTGGCTGAGCTTTAAAACAGATTCGAATCAGCGATTCCAGCTCCTCCCCTTTTTGGTTATTCATTAAGAATTCTCGGCTTCCGGGACTGGCAATATGAATCGTAACATTTCTCCTCTCCCCTGTGAAAAATGCAAAGTTGGACAGATGTATAGGTGCCTTCCAAGAGGCTAAGCAGGTAAGAAAGAAAGGAGAAAGGGGGTAGGCAGGGCCGGGTGAGGAGACGGGAATCGGCAAGGCAGAAGTTTACCCACAGGCTGAATGCTAAGGTCCTGAGCTCCTGGCTTGGTTTGGGAAGGTGTAACTGAGCGCGTGATTAAAGGTGTGCCCAGCAGTGGGTGACTCTCAGCGGGCAACACCCACGCACAGGTTGGCAGAGCTAGTGTGGTTTGCGGCAGGCCTCCCGAGATGTGTTCCCAGCCTTCTCTACCCTCCTTCCTCGGAGAGCGGCCGGAGGCAGTACAGGAAACAGTGGGGCTGGCCGCCCACTCCCTAGCGTCTGTCACTCCGGGCGGGGCAGGCTGGGCCCTCACTGGGCCTGGAACTGGGACAGCTGGGAGTTCAGGAGCTCATACCAAAGGCTCCTTCACCTTCAGCCCAGGAGGGGAGCTCTCGGCCCTTTTCTCTAGTAGACCCTTGGAAAGGAGCCAAGCCCTGAGTGATGGAGGCAGGGCGCTGGGTTCCTTTCTGACTGCTCCCCATCTCTTCCCTGACCCCCCACACCCCTTTAGCCTTCTCCATCCTCAGGAGATGCAGACAGCCTTCCTGGCCTTGGGGGTGAGTCAGCCCCGGCTGCCTGTGTCGGTCCTCCCCTCCTGCCTGCACACGGATGATGCGGCCCCTGAACGTCTTTAACAGGGACCTGGGGGAGGGAAGGGGAGGATGAGGAAGGGGGAGAGGTGGCCGTTTCAGTGACAGTTTTGATGTGTGGTTGACAAGGGCTGCCCAGGGCCAGAGATAGTGTCCTAGAACAGAATCATCATGGGGGTCAGAGGAAGCAGAAAGACACGCCTGAGGGACTTGGGGGCGGGGCTGGGCAGTGGAGAGTGGGAGATGGTCCTACTAAATCAGGGTTTTCACACAGCCCTAAATGTCATCATTTCTGCCTCTGAGCTGCTCGGGGTGGCGGGGGAGGCAGGTCTTCCTTCGTCGGGTGAGCAGCCCGTCCATGGGCACACGCACGTGGAGCAGGCACGGCCGGCTCACCAGAAAAGCCCGGAGCATATTTAGACCGCGCCGCTCCTCTGATTACGACGTGGCGTCTAGCTGCGGGTAGTGAGAGCCCTGCTCCGGGCGGCGTGGCCCCTGCACGTCTCTGCAGCGGTACGCCCCTCTGATCGGCTCCGTCCTTTCTGTTAAGGAGCTCATTGGTACAGACCGGTACAGGTGTAAACAGGAGCGTTTTTGTGTCTCTTAATTTCAGACCCGCTTATCACCTGGGTGAAATAAATATCCTGCATCTCTGTCACCCATGCTGCCTCCCGTTCCACCCTCGCCTTGGCTTTCTCCCATTTGGGGCCTAAAATTAAACTCGCTTTAAATTTGGAGTCTGTGAGTTGTACATGCCGTGCAGCCAGCCCTGGGGCGGGGGCGTGGGTGTGGTGTGGTCACCAGCTCCCTGGCCCAGGGTCACACAGCCAGGAAGGGCTGCCCCTCTGGGCTGGAAACGGGGTCTCCTGGCGGTTTTACCGTGTGATGTAGTAACACGAGTCTTCACTTGTGAGCAGCAAAGCTCAGACTTGAAGCCAGAACTGGGGAGTCCTGTCCACCACAGACAAGAGGGGCCCCTGAGAACATCACCTGCCTCTGGGTCACCGTGTGTGACTCACTTCCAAGGGGACTCTCGTTGGGAACTCGGTAATGGCTGCACTTGGTCTCTCTGACCCCTGACTTCCCCGCCCCATGTCTCGCCCCTGCCCCACGGGCTGGCTGCCCCACACCCCTCCCTGATCCATGCACCGTGCAGTTAGTGGGTGCCTCACATCGGCCAGGCCCTGTGCTCGCTGTTGGGGATTTAGGGGATGAACAGTTTCTGCTTCGGAGGGCTCATCGCCCGACCCGCAGCACCGCACGTCAAACGCAACACGGGGCTTCACGTGCTGTCCCTGTGAGGGTTCCGAGGGAGATGCTCTTGGCTCTGAGTGCCGAATGGCTTGCCCGGCCGGCCGGGGTGCCTTCTCCAGCGTCGGCTGAGAAGCAGAAGCGGAAGCAGCGGCCCAGAATCGATAAAAAGGCGTGGGCGTGGGCACTGCGCAGGCCTGGGGGACCCGCAGTCGGGTCGTCGCTCACCGCAGCGGGCTGCCCCGCTGAGGGGGGCGCGGGGCTGGAAGCCAGCCCGCTCTGCACACCAGAGCCGTGCGCCCAGGCGGGCAGCTGTGCCTCTGCCCAGAGGAAGGGGCGCGATTTTCTGCTTCAGACAAAGGCGTCATGCGGGCGGGCGGTGGCTCTGCTGCCACGTTGCAGCTACGAAGGCTTTTGCACGTGGCTACCGCCTTTGATGCTTAAACAGCATTGGCAAGGGTGGGCCCGCTCTGGCCCAGAGAAGCTCAGTGACTGACTCAGGGTCACAGGACAAGTAAGTGGCAGAGCCAGGACACCTGTGCTTCTTTTGTCCCCCTGGTGTCACGCTGACCGTGTGGTTTCTGAAGGTCTTCTGCGATCCCTGGAGGCTCCTCTTCCCCTCCCTGGTGGGGTCTCTCTGTTAGCAGAAGACGCAGCAGCAGGTACCTGGGGGCTCAGGTGTCAAAGGGAGCCAACTGCTCCAACACCCTGGTCCCCTCGCCCCACCGCACATCTCGCAGCAGCTAATGAATTGCTAATACAATTTTCTAGATAATTTTATTTCCGTAGCCCCACATCTGAATGTGCTTCCAAAAGCTAGCATTGATTTGCTTAATCTCCCAGTGTAATAGAATCTGCCCCAGCTCATCGTACATGCGGACAGTCGGCTAGGCAGAAACTATAGCAAATTGTTTAATAGCTCCGATCTAGTCACATGTGCCAGTAGCGTTTCTTGGGTCGCGTCCACGTCTCCCCCCCATCCCCCACCCTTCCCTTTTGCTTTTTAAAATGCTTTTCCATTCTCTCAGCTGCTGGGCCCCAGGCACAGGAATGGAGAGGGTGGGTATGGGGCCCCTGAGCCCTCGTCTCTTCACGGCTGAGCCTCTGTCAGCGTCTCAGAGGCCAGGGGGAGCCCCTGCACCTGTGGGATGCCCCAGAAGGGGGCGGTACTTACCATTGGAGGTACTTTGTCCCATGTCCTTTCTAGGTGGTGACTGTATGACTCTAAACCTGTCCACCCAGGTGCAGAACTGGCCATTTGCGACTTCATGGGCACCCCTTGAGCCCCCCAGGCCCTGCCATGTCCCCTTCCTAGGTTTCGTTTCTGCACTCCTCCTGCTGTCTGCACAGCGCCTCCCCCAGGCTGGTCCCCACGCTGTGCCCGGGGCCGTAGCCCTCACGTGCTGGTGGGACCGTGCAGCACCCCAATCCTTTCATGACGCTGCATTGCCTGTAGAGTGAGGTCTGACCTGTCCCGCCTGGCCAGATGGCCCTCTGCGATCTGACCCCCAGTAACCTGCCCTGCTTGTGTCCGTCCCCGGGGCCTGTCCCCTGTCCCTGCCTGCCCTGAAGTTGGCTTCTGGTACTGCCTTCGCCTGGCGCCCGGGCCCCACCTCCTAGTCCTCCGCGTCTCAATACTCTTCATTTCTCAAAGCCTCTGAGAAAAATCTTCCCTCAGCCTCTTCTCAAAGCCTCTTGAAGTCACCCTGTTTTGTCCTGTGTCCCCCACTAGTCTGGGACTGTCTTTCTCTGGATGATCTCAGCATCTCCCTTGTCACCTAGCACAGCGTCTACACTTGGTGATGTTCATTGAGTCTGCTGAATGGACCTGAAATGGGTTCTACCACCCCCACCCCAAGAAGGAGGGATAATGCAGTGGGGCAACATCCTGGGGCCTTGGGGACAGTGAGGGGACTGAGGGTGTGGGGTCAGTCTGCCCTCTGGGTGGCACCAGCCCGCAGCCTCCCTGGTCCTGGTGTTTTAGGCTCAGGGGGTCCCACTGGGAATGCCATTCATGTTCCCTCTGACCCAGGCTCTCCACCCTGGGGAGTTTCGGGGAAGCAGGAGAAACCTGGGCTTTTTAAGGGCGTGGCTGGCCCAGGGCACTGGGACCCCTCAAGTGAAGGCATGTGCCCCAGGGAGCTTGATGGCGTCCCAGGGGTGGGGGTGGAGGGTGGGAAGCCCTCAGGGAGCTAAGCCTGTGACCTGTTTCTGGTCCCCTCCTGTTGCCCAGCCCTCAAAGCATTGCCAGAGCGAGCCCTGGGTGCCTGGGAGCCCCGGGAGCCGCCAGGCCAGAGCCAGCTTGCGGTTTCGTTCCTGTGCCCTTCAGAGCAGCACAGACCGCCGGGTGGCAGGCCGGGAGGTGCACGGGAGCCCCGCGATCTCCGAAACCGGACAGACCTGGGTGTTGGCGCGTCTCAGCTCTGCCTCTTCCTCCCTGTGTGACCTGCGGCGAGTTATTTCATGCTGTTTCCCCGTGTGTAAAAAGGGGGACCGTCTGCCTGGAGGGCAGTGAGTTTTGAATGCAACGATGACGTAGACACAGCACCCGGCGCAGTACCTGTGGATCAGTTCCCTTCCCTTCCGACCCCGCCTGCTTCTCTGGCCTTCCTCTCTCCTCTCTGCCTGCTTCCCCAGCCAAGCACAGCTGCGGTTTTCCGGGTTCACCCGCCCCCGTCCTGGCCCCCACCCCCACCCCACTGACGCAGCGTGCTGGGTAACTTGTGTAATGAGTGCGGGGACTTTGTGGTCACATCCCCAGTGCCGAAAAGAGAGACCGACTTGTAGAAGGTTGCTAAAATAGTATTTGTTGAATGAGTGGACCCTTAAGATGAGTGCTTCACTGAATGGAGAGGTGGTTACAGGGATTGAGTGTGGCGTCCCTCGTGTCCAGGCTGCCGGGTGTTGACCCCAGCTCTGCCACTTAGGAATGCCACGGAACTCGGGACAAGTCGCCTTCTTTTCCTTACCTGAAGGGGGAGGGTGTAGCAGAGCCTACCTTTGGGAGATGCGATTTTAAATTAGTTGCATTGGAGCAGTGGCTGGCGGATGTGATCTTCGTTATTGTGACTCCTCACAGAGGTCACCCTGACACCCCACCTCCTGCCCCAGACTCGGAAAAGTCCCTGTGACACAGGCCTCATGCCTTCAGACAGCCTCTGTGCCATCGCCGACGCACATTTGCTGTTGTGACCGGTTGGATGAATGCCTCTCTCCCACCCTCTAATTTAGGTTCTGTAAAAGCAGGAAGCGAGTGGGTTTGATTTCACCCCTGGGTCGGTCACGCACTAGATGGACTGCCAGCGGGCTTGTCCCTGATCAGGAGGGGCCTGGGGGCGGGTCCTCGGGCTGCTAGGCTGCAGTTGGTGGGCGGGGCCTTGGCCTGGGGGCGGGCCTTGGCTGGGGGCGGGCCTTGGCCTGGGGGCGGGCCTTGGCCGGGGGGCGGGCCTTGGTTTGCGTCCTGCGTCCTGCTGAGGCTCCCCGCTTCTGTCTCCCACAGGCACGGACATGGCCGTCTTCTGCCTGCTGTGCGGGAAGCGTTTCCAAGCGCAGAGCGCGCTCCAGCAGCACATGGAGGTCCACGCGGGCGTGCGCAGCTACATCTGCAGCGAGTGTAACCGCACCTTCCCCAGCCACACCGCCCTCAAGCGCCACCTGCGCTCACACACAGGTAGGCCCGTCCAGGTGACCGTCCATGACAGGAGGTGAAGGTGGCCTGCGGAGTTGGCCTTCAGCCCTTCCTTGCTTGGGGGCGGGGCGTGGGCATGGGCATGGGGGCGGGGCTTCGGTCATGCAGCTCGATGTTGGTAGCTTCCCCATCCCACCTTGCAGACTTGGGTTCTCCATCTCTCTGTGCTCAATAGGGAGGGTCCCGGCTCATTACACATGCAGTCTTGGGGCTCCCCCTCAGAAACTTTGACTCAGTGGGTATGGGATGGGATGTAAGACTCAACATTACATAGAAATATTCTGAGGCAGGTGGACCCGAAACTACCTGCTTTGTCTCTGCCTCTCTGCCACACACCCCTTCACTCTCCCTGGCCCCCACCCCGTGGACTCACAGTCCCCGAAGTCAGCCTCAGGCTCTTGAGGGAATGTTGAGACGTGGTCCTAATCGCCCCCCAGTCACAGAAGCACGTTTCCTATACTTGGGCCTTAACCTTGTTCAGGGAAGTAAACAGTGAGCCACGAAATATCCCCACTTTGTTCTAGAAGATGGGGGAGGAGTGGGGTTGTGCATCCAGGGGCTGGGCTGCGGATAGGGACACCCTGGGGGCCAAGAGTCATTTGCTTCCTTGCAGTAGGCCCTGATCCCTTAGCAAGGGAGTGGATGACTTAAGTCAGGTATGTCCAGCCTGCAACCCAGGATCGCTTTCAGTGTGGCTCAACACAAATTCTTAAAACATTATGAGACTCCTTTGCGATTTTTTTATTTTTAGCTCATCAGCAGTTGTTAGTGTTAGAGTATTGTAGGTGTGACCCAAGATAGTTCCTCCTCTTCCAACATGGCCCAGGGAAGCCACAGGACTGGACACGGCTGACTTCAGTCACTTCCTTTCTCTAAGACACAACTGGATCCTCGCTGACTCTCTATGGAGAGAGGGCTGCCCATTTCTGTCTGAGTCTGCACTGTGTTCTGTCCAGGGTTTGGGCTGAGGGGTGGTGATGGGGTGGGGCCAGGCAGACAGGCCGACTCTGTGTCTGGGTTTGTAATAGGGCTCGTTGGAAAGGGCATGAAAACTCAGCGTGCCTCGGGACAGGGCTGGCCGGGCGCTTTGTCTCCTTCCTGAAGCTTGTCACGGCTCTGGGACTGGGTACGTGGGCCAGGCCTGCCGTGGGTTACAGGCTCCGTGGAATACGGAGGGGTTTCATTCATCATGGACTGAGAGGGCCTGCCCTGCCAGCAGTGGGTGTGATGCCACTCTGTCGCGAGGTGGGCATATTGCCTTAGCGTTATCAGATGTGTTTGTTAGAGCCCTTCAAGATTGCTGGCAGAGGACAGGGGGCGGTCCCAGAGGACAGGGGGTGGACCCAGAGGGTGGGACCCAACACGAAGGAGGGGCTAAGGAGGAAGGAATGCTGATGAGGACTTTCTCTGTGGTGACTGCAAAAGGGTCCTGGCAGGTGCGTGTGTGGTGTGTGTGTGTGTGTGTGTGTGTGTGTGTGTGTGTACATATATGCACCTTCCTGTCAACACCTTCCTCACTGGGCCCCCAAACTGAGCCTTATCAAAGACAGCCAGTCACCCTCAGCCCCCTCTGAGGATGCTGCTGGGTCACACCTCTTGGCTTCATGTGATGTGAATGATTCCCGCCCTGCTAAGTCTTACCTGGTGTTCCCTGCTCTACCCAGACGCCCTTCGAAGAGCTCAGGTAGCTGAATGCCACCTGCCTCTCTGTCAGCGTGGCTCAGATGCTTCTAGACACAAGAAGCACTTGCTTAACCTCGGAAACATGGAACACATGAGCTGCCTGTGCACACACACAACCACCCATCTATGTTTACCCCAGCAAGGCCTGTGCACCCCAGCCATGTACAGGCTGAGCACCCCCCCACACACACACAATGCCTCATAAATATTCCTGTTTTCTTGGCCCATTTGCTGCTGGGGCCTGGTGTGTAGCATCAGCAGCTGTGTTTGGTAAGTTAGTCCAGCCGCGCTCTTGGCATTGATGGATCCTTAATTCACACGGCTCATCATATAATAAACTCTCAGCTGTGTGGCAGGGTGGGGGGCCCCCAAGGAGCCCACAGGATGAGGCTGGGTGGGTGGGTAGGACAGCACTTGGCATTGCCAGGGAAACCACCAGGCAAGGAGCAGCTGACCTTTGGGGTCACAGGTGCACTGGGCAGGCCAGAGGGGCTCTAATTAGTCTCGTTTGTCCTGTACTTAATGTCAAGCTCATTAAAGAGGCTACAGACTTAATCAACATACCACAAATTGGATTCTGAGTTCTGCAGCCAGTTTTGTGTACATTATGGCAACACTGACACAATGAACTCTCGGGGCGAGGATTTTGAGGCACGTACTCGCACGCATGTGCGTGTGTGCGCGCGTGGGTGTCTGCTTTTTCTTTTTTTCTAGTTCTTTTTACTCCTTTCCCTGGGCTGACCCGGGAGATTTCCTGTTTAAACTCATTTAGCATGTGATCCACTTCATAATTAAATTCATAAAAAATCTGATCAAACCCACCTCTCTGTCTTAACCCTTTGTTTTTAAAACTCTTTGGGCACAGACATGGGGACCCCCAGCCGGATGACCACCAACATATGTTTTAATTACCGGCTTCGGTTGAAGCCTCGTCTCACGTGGCCCCGGCTTTATTTACTTATTTATGTCTTGATGAGGATGCTGAAGCCTTGATTAAAGTCGTAATTGTTGCTGATTCAGGAAGGAGGGGGAGCTGGGTGTCAGACCTGTGTGTCGCCGCCCACACGCATGCAGGCTGACCCCCACTCTGTTAAACACACAGCTGATTAGGGCCAGGTTCTGCCCGGGCCTCTGTGCCCCTTGGGTGGATGGGGCTGGTGGCTGGGGACCAAGCAGTGCACACAGCCCTGGCAGCAAGAGGGTGGACCCGTGCCGAGAACCCCAGGGTGCGGCTCCTCCGCAGATCTTCATGTGAGGGGCTCAGTGGCCGTGTCTCTGCCAGGGCAGTGCCCTAGAGGTTGGTGACAGCTCATGTGGAGAGGCGGCTCTGCTCTCTGAGCTTCTCCTGTCCGACTCCTCAATGGAAGTGCTCCCACTCCCCCCAACCCTGTGCCCTCGCTGCTGCTGACAAATTCTTCCACCCATAAGAGAGCCTGCCAGTGGGCAGGCCCCAGCACCCACTCCCCACAGGGCCTTAAAGACCCTCCAGAGCCTTCAGGAGAGGTGAGAATTTATGTGGTTACAGGGGCCTGCCTGCATTCAAGAGTGGGGAGCTTGGGTCAGGACCTGAGGACGGGGGAGAGAGGAGAGAGTAAAATACAATTTTAAAGAGGAAGTGAAGGCCCAGGCATGCGAGTCTATAACGAGAGGGACAATTTATGCCCAGGCACGAGCGCAGTTTGACACGGGGGATAATGAAAAAACGTAGGTCATTGTGGATGACTTAAACCTTCAGCAGCTGAAGAAAATGTATGAAATGCGGAGGACATTACACGGTTGGCAGCCCCGCGCATCTGCAGAGGGACAAGTGAAATACAGTGGGTCATTCTTTACCATAAACTGTGGCTGTTGGAGATGCAGCCCAGAGAAATTGTAATTACAGTGACAAGACGAATCAGCGATATTTAAATATTCATGAACGAAGTCTGGGGTGATCAATCTATCTTTATTGTCTGTGCCTTCACTCCTGTAATAAATAAGTAGCTGGAGTCCTCACCTTTCATTTCCCAAAGCCCTCACTTGGGGTACACAACGAAAAACAGTTAACCCCCGCATCCCAATTCAACCTCTCAGCCTCCAGGGGCCAGGAGTGGGGTGCCCAGGAAGGAGTCCGATAGCCATAGGCTCCAGGCCGAGGACGAGCGCGTCTCCCCAAGTTTCACATCCCAGCATTTCCTGAGTGACTGCTCTCGTTCATCCCTACACCATGTACTGAGCGACGAGGACAGACAAAGCCCCTCCGACCCCTTACCCTAGAGGTGCTTCCTGGAAGCCTGGTAGGCGTGACCGCGGATCCAATACAGCGTGTCAGTTAGCAACCTGAGAAGGGTCCGTTGTCCAGACCCTGGAACCAGACCAGAACCTGAATCCCCGTCAGCAACTAGACCTCGGGGGCCGTGTTTAAGCATCACATTTTTCTCATCTGTAGCATGAAAATCACAGTAGCATCCTTCTTTGAAGGTTGTGCAGTGATTAGGTGATCGGACCCACGAGACGCTCTTAGTACAGTAGTGAGCGCTCAACACAGACGTGGGCTGTGTTCATCACCGGGGGCCATAGCACGTATATACTATTGCCGTTAACAGCTAAATGCGGGACTTGGCACATTTGGGGGGACAGAGAAGAAAGTGTAACTCATTTGGGCTGAGAAGCTTCCAGACAGGCCTTGAAGGATGAGTAGGAGTTTTCTGGGGAGAGAAGAGGAAATCAAACAGAGAGAACAGCTGAGTAACACTGGGGGGTGGGGGTGGGGGGTGGGATGAAGGAGCAGAAGGCGTTTGGGGGGACAGTGTTCATACTGTTCCCCAAGTTGGAGGGACTATTTTGAGGGTAAGGGAGTCAGGCTGGAGGGGCTTTCGTCCTTGACCTAGAGCAAGCTTGTCCAACTCGCGGCCTGTGGGCTGCGTGCGGCCCGACACAAATTCTTAAAACGTGATGAGATTTTTGTGTGACCTTCTTTGGATGGTTGGTTTGTTTTAGCTCATCAGCTGTCATCAGTGTGAGTGTGTTGTATGTGTGGCCCCACACATACAAGTTCTTCTTCCAGTGTGGCCCGGGAAAGCCACAAGGGTGGACATCCCTGGCCTAGAGGACAGAAAGACAAGAAAGCCTGCGCAGCTGGGGGCCGAGGTCTCCAGGCCCCCAGGCCCCCAGGTCTGCTCTGCTCTTTTGGGGGCCTGCTTTCTGTGGAGTGCTGTTCATCCCCAAACCAAATGGGCTCTCTTTCCCTAAGACTGGCCCTCGACCCATGCATGACCACGGGGCCACAGTAGCGTATGAGCGTGTGCAAACGCATGTGCTCCCTGTTGGTGCCGTGGGGTCCGACAGAGGTAGGGGAGCCCTCGGTCGTCTTGGCAGGTGGTCAGTGCGGGCAGCGTCATTCTCCTGGTGCCCTGCACGTGCCCTGCTGTCTCCTAACATGGGGGGCAGGGGTAGGCAAGAGCCTGAGCCAGCCCCTTGTCCCTGCAGGCGACCACCCGTACGAGTGTGAGTTCTGTGGCAGCTGCTTCCGGGACGAGAGCACTCTGAAGAGCCACAAGCGCATCCACACGGGCGAGAAGCCCTACGAGTGCAATGGGTGCGGCAAGAAGTTCAGCCTCAAGCACCAGCTGGAGACGCACTACAGGGTGCACACAGGTACCGCGCGCCAGCGAGGGGCCCCCGGGTGGCGGTGGGAGACAGCGGCGTCCCCAGAGAAGTCGGGTGGGGCTGGCCTGAGGCTGAGCTAGAGAGTAGAGCAGGTTCCGTTAGGGGTTAGTTAGTGTGTGGACTGGAGTGCCACTGTCCCCGTGCACGGCTCACGCAGACGTTGCTCATCAGTCACAGCACACTTTCTAGGAGCCGCACCAACAGTCAGTACACAGGCGACCTGGAAGATGACAGCTATTCATGAACCCTGAGTGTTAAGGTTCCCCATGTAGCTGAAAAGAAAGGTTAGGATGGTTTGTTGTTTTTTATCTTTTTCACTTGAGGGTTTGAGTAAGAATTAGAGGGCCCTGAGTTAGGTTGTGATGGGGGTTGGGAAATCCTAAGTTAGAGTTCAGTTCTGAGCTCAGAGGAACAGACACATGAATACGTCCGCGTGGTGCGTAACCTTTTACCATTTCAAAGGGACATTCATGTTCCTTCTTACATAAAAGAAGTGTGAGCTGCCGTTTTCCCTGGGGTCTGAGGACAGAACACGTAGGAGCAGTCCTGATGTCTAGAACTGCAGAGCTGGGGGCCGTGGAATGCCGGACGGAGCTGGCCTGCACCTGCTTACGGAAGCCAGCTTTCCACATCTCCTCCTCCCAGCCCCAAGTTCAGGGGCATCCCCTGCGAGTCTTCACATTGGCCACAGTGGGGGTGGCAAAGGCTCCACATCCAGGCTTTGAGGGGAACCTGTGGGTACACCACTGGCTGGGGGAAGGTCATTCCCAAGGACTTCCTCTGAGGATAAGAGGTAGTGGAACCTTCCAAGCCAGTGAGGAAGCCTGCTCTGATGAGGGAAGACAGCTGTCCTTTGCAGAAGAAGGGGACCGGTGACCTCTGTGAGAGGGGAGGGATGGGCCAAGAGAGCTGTAAGCAGAGGACACGTGGTGTCACCAATCTGCTTGCTTGCCTCCAACTTCAGCCACCAGAAGAGGATGGGGTGCTCGTTGCTGACCACCAGAGTGACCCGGAGGACTCCCCAGAGCCCTGGGGCGTCCTTAGCCGCTTGCTGGGGAGGTGGCCTGGCAGGCGGATCATTAAATGCGATGGCAGTGACTATTGTAAATAGCAGGTCGATAGTTAGATCACTTTGGCTGTTCATGACTTCATTATTTGCTGGGGCCGCTGCGCGGAGGAGTATCAATAGTGAGGTGGCTGGCCAGTTAATTACTGTATTGGAACAAGGTCCCCTCACACCGTCCGCTCAGCTCCAGGGACGTGAAGGGCCTTCGGGTGACAGCTGGGGCGTGGCCGTCACTCCCAGGTTCTCCGTCCCCCTCCCCCCCTTCCAGCCCCCACGGACACAGAGCGTCGGTGCCTAGAAGGACTGGAAAGCCCCAGATGCAGCCTGTGTGAAGGGCAGGGTTCCCTCAGTTTCACCCCACCCCTGCTCCCCACTATCTGTACCCCTGAAATGTCTCCATGACCTTGCTCCCCTGGGAGGAACTGACTGTGCTGGAGAGCAACCCCCCAAGGACGGGAGGGGGGCCCCCTGCCCCTTTTCTAGACCTCCGTTTCATTTCTTAGGCAGACAAGGGCCTTTGGGGGCCCCCTTTGAGGGTGAGTAAGAGGGGCTCCGGCCGCGCTGCAGTGTCACCCCACGAGCTGCCTGTGGCGGTGAGAACTAGTTACAGCAGAAGGTGAAGAGCGTCGGTCCCAGCCCCGCGCACTGGCCATCTGTGAGGGCTGGCTGCCGTGTCCATGGGGCCTCCACGGTCGTGGGAAGTGCTGAACAAGAGGGATGCTTCTCCGGAAGCCCCAGGGTCCCCGCGGAAGCCCTCACTGCCTGCCCCTCTGTCCCCCACCGCAGGTGAGAAGCCCTTCGAGTGTAAGCTGTGCCACCAGCGCTCCCGGGACTACTCGGCCATGATCAAGCACCTGAGGACGCACAACGGGGCGTCGCCCTACCAGTGCACCATCTGCACGGAGTACTGCCCCAGCCTGTCGTCCATGCAGAAGCACATGAAAGGCCACAAGCCCGAGGAGATCCCGCCCGACTGGCGGATAGAGAAGACCTACCTGTACCTGTGCTATGTGTGAAGGGGGGTGGACGGAGGGCGGCGAGGAGAGTCAAGTGTGGGGTAAGGTCGAGGAAGGAAGGACTGTGCAAAAAACAAAAAGAAAACAAAAAAGAAAGCAAGAAAAAGAGAAAAGAAAAACAAAAGGAACCTGATGGCTCTCTGGCCTCCGATGCTCTCTGGGGCTCCAGGGAACCCGGAGGCCTGGCCTCGACCCCTCCCAGGGGCCTGGACCCCCCTCTCCTGGCTGGGGGTCGGCCTGCCTTTTCTGGGTGGGGGCGGTGAGGTTCTGTTCAGCTCAGATGGGAATGTGTGTCTGTCTTCCCCCCAGCCGGACTCTCTAGGATGGTGAGGGGTCTAAGGGCCAGAGCCAGAGCCTCCTGGCCTCCACCCTCTGACTTGCTCCTCGGAGGACAGGGGGCGGGGCGGGGGCGGGGCCTGCAGGGGCGGGGCCTGCAGGGGCGGAGCAGGGCTGGGTCCCTGGCTGATGCTGGGAACTGCAGGTCTGTTTGCAGGGGGCAGACTGGGGTGGGGAAGGGCTCTCCCCACGCTCAGATCTTCTGTCACTTCTCCCCCTTCCCGCCGCTCTGCCACATCTGGGTGTCCCCTCATGGTCTTGTCCCCAGCCCCTTGTCCCTGCCTCCTGCCCTCCAAGTCCCAGGAACCGCCAGCCCCTCCTGGATTCATGGATTGGGCGGGGTGTCCCTCCTCCAGCCCCGCAGCGGGGAAGCCGTGTCTGACCCCAGCATCCCTACTCCCACCCTTAGCTTCTGAGAACTTAGAACAGTAGACGTGGAAGACCCCACCCTCGCCAAGCCCTGTCAGAGCGAGATTCCTGCTCACCTGCTCTTGCTTCCCCAATGGAATGACTGAACCACCACACACACGTGACCCCACCAAACAAACAAACGAACAGGAGTCCCCGGGGGAAGGGACCCCCGACAGCGCCTGTCCTCCGAGGGGACGATGCGGATGTCCTCCTGATGTGCGCTCTGCCTGGAGCAAAGGACACCTGCCAGGGGCTGGTAGCTGGCCAGGAGAGGGCGCTGTGAGCCTTTCTGGGGACCCTGGGGACACCCCAGACGTGGTGAGCTCATCAGGTCCAGAGAGCGACACAGACTCTCCAGCTTACAGGACACCCCGCCCTAGTCCACAAGGCACAATTCTGGCTCTTAGGACCCCCCACCCCACCCCCACCCCCACCCCAGTCCACAGGGAGAAGGCGGAGGAAGCGTTGTGGTTGAAAGCGCTTCGGCCTCGTGTTACTGTGCTTTTGCTTCTGTTCTGTGCCCCAGGTTCCCCCGTTAGCACATTGTACTTGAATTACCTCAGTTTTTTGTGACCTCATGAGCTTTTTTAACCCCTGTATCTTTTTCCTTCTTTCTTTTTTTTTTTTTTTTTTTTTTTTTTTTTTTTTTTTTTTTTTTTAGTTGTGAGTTGGAGGAATGGGGAGGGTATTCTTTTCTGTTTCTTGTGTAAATTAATAGTTGGTGTAATAGACTTCAGCTGGCCATCTCCAAGCGACTAGCCTCCCAGCTGGAAGAAGCTTCTAGAAGGATTGCGTTCTCAGGATCTGAATGTGGTGGGTGGGTGGAGGGGAGGGTGTTTTGGGGGCACTCTGGAATCACGGTTGGGTCTGCCCAGGGCATGGTTCCCCCTGAAACAATCTGGGCAAGATCCCCTCCCCTTTCTTGAATTTGCTGGGTCACTGGGGTCTGGGGGCCTGTGTTACCCGCATCCTTGGAACCGCGTGGCCCCACCACTGTGTGCATTATCGTTGCCAAAATCAGTCTCTCTTCCTGGCTGGTGAGGGATGTACCGGTCTTGGTTTTGTTGTGTTGGGGTAGGGGTGTTGTTTTTCTGAAAGCTACCTCTTACGTTTGTCCAGTTCTTCTGTTGTGCCCTTGCTGCCTCCCCCGTCCCCCGTTCTGCTGCTCTGCGCCCCCTCCCCGCCCCCTTCCCACCTTGAACGTCGGAAAGCACGTTGGCAGTACTTGTGGTCTCCGCCTCTCATGCTTTGTCAGAGTTCCGCGGTGGCTCCTTTTCCCTTTCTCTCTCCGAGGAAGTCGTGGCTGTGCGTTGGTTGGTTTGTTTGTTTGTTTGTTTATCTTAGGTTTTAAAAGAGTGGTTTCGGGAAGCGGTTTTTGGGGGGAAAGGGTGGTGAGGAGTGTGGGGGAGTCAGAGGGCTGGGTGGTGCCCTGACCACCCCCTGCCCCTTCGCCCCGCCCCGCCGGCCCGCCGCTGCAGCCTCGCCCACCAAATCTGAAGGCCTTAAAACTCGGGTTGGGGGTACATGAACTGGGGGGACTGGGTCACTAGACTGCCCATGGGGGATGATCGAGGAGGGAGGACGCTATTTTGCAACTATAATAATGACTTAGTGCTTTGGAAAGGAAGAAAAAGTGGAGCTTGAAGTGCGTGACTAGAGCAGTTGTCACGTTTATCACGGGCAGAGAGTGGGGGTGTCTGTAAGAAATCATTATGCACTGTTGCCTCCCCAGTCTAGGAAGAGGGGGACAGGCTGGCCCTCGGCGTCTGTAAATCCCAGGAAACAGCATTTTACCAGCAAGACGTTACTCAGCCTGGGTGGGGGAGGGGGAGAAGAGCGGAGCGCGGGCCTGGCTGGCGCCCCTCCCCCTCCCCACGCAGCCGCGTCTCCGCCCCTGCTGGGAAGGGCTGGGGGGCTGAGCTCGTATTTACAAATTGTTGTATTTTTGTAATGTTGGTTACTTCCTTCTGTCAGTTCTGCAGGACCTTGCCCTTTCCTTTTGTAATGTGACTAGGAAAAAAGAAAAAAGTATCTACCACCACCACCATCAACAAAATACCCGTGTGTGTGTGTGTGTGTGTGTACACGCGTGTGTGCTCCTTGTGTGCCGTCGTGCTAGATCACGCGGTGTCGCTGTCACCTGCTGGTGCAGCACTGGATGGTACGAAATCAGCACCTGTCTGCCCCGACCCGGGGCGGGGGGCCCTCCTAGGGAGGACGGGGAGAGGGTCAGGGCATGTGGTTTCTGAGGGGTACCCGAGGGGAGACGTCTTCTACATCTGTACTTGCTTTGCTCTCCCCTCGAAGCCCCAGGCACCCTGAACAGAGTCCAGCCTCTTTTTCAGCTCCCTACTACAAAAGATGAGAGAATGCTGACCTTGGCCAGGTGAGGCCAGTTCTCTGGAGGCTTCAGAAGGTGGAGGCCGCTCTCCCCCAAGGGAGAGCTGAGTGTGTTTACGCCCCGCTCCTCCCTGCACCTGACCCCTTGGCCCCCCGCCACCTGCAGCTGTGGTCCTTAACTGCTGACAGCCCTGCCTTACCCAGCGCCGTGAACCAGCTCTAGCTGGTTCACAGTCCCTTCCCTGCGTTCAGCTCCTGCAGGCTGATGCTTTTGGTGACACTTACCCATCACGTGTATGCTCCTTCCCTCTTCACTCCTTCCCTCATTCAAAGCATTAAAATCCTATGTGTATATAGGATAGACAGATATATAGAGAGAGATATATATAGCAAGAGAGAGATATAAAAAAAAGTAAATATCATTGCTGCTTTGGGCTGCTTTGGAGAGGAGGCCACGGAGATGGGGAAGGTAGATGTGGGATGCAGGGGTGGGGCAGGGAGGCTGGGGGACCCAGTGATCAGTACAATCCAGGGATATACAATGTGGGCTTGTTTAATCTTTGTGCCTGAACAGTTTTTCCATGTTTAGAAAAAAAAACTGCAGTGTTTTCACAAGTGTCTGGTACCCTTCCGGATGCTGTTGGTACCACCAGCTGCTGGGGTGTGCAGGGCCTGGAGGGAGGGGCCGTCGGCCGACCCCCGCCCAGGTGAGCGCGCAGCAGTGCGCAAGACCGGAAGGTGGGGGCACCGACTGTCAGAGACAGAAAAGCAGGAACCGGTCCGGCGGTCTGTCCCCGTTTCCTAGGCCCAGGTCACGTCGTTCTTCCCCTGCCGTCCTGTGTTCTTCCTTCGTGGAGCTTCGTGGCTGCACTTCCCTGCATCTTTCAGCAGGAGGGGGACAAGCCAGGGGAACCCTCTACAGGTGGAGGGAAAAGGCGGGCAGGCCAGGACGGGTGGGAGACAGACCAAGGAGATGGGATCAGCGGGGAGGGTGGGGACAGAGGCGTGCGGGCCCCGTAGGCCTGTTGCTAGCCAGCCGCCCTGCCCCCCCCCCAGCCCCCGGCGCCCCCTTTGAAGACAGGGTACCAGCCTCCTGGTGTGCGTGCTAGCATTTGTTCACATAGTGTTATGCATGATCTTCGTGAGGTTAAGAGGCCGTGGTGGTGCGCCATCACATCGCCCCGTATATATAAAGAGAAATATATATATCTATCTATATATATGTATGTAAATTATAGCCCTGAAGCCCCCGCGGCCCTGCTGGACCAAGCAAAACTAAGCCTTTTTGGTTTGGGTATTACGTTTTCGTTTCGTTACTTGTTGGTTTTTTGTGGCTCGTCTCACATGGTGACAGCACAAGTGCCAGTCCGATCGCGCTGTATTACGGAATCGTGTTTTTAATTAACTAATGTTCTAGTTCATGTCTACCTCAGCACCTCCTCTTAGCCTAATTTTAGGAGGGTGCCCAATTTTGTTTTCTTCGATTTTACTGGTTACTTTTTTGTACAAATTTCTCTCTCTCTCCCCCTCCCTTTCTCCCCTGCCCAACCCCTTCCGCTCTCATTTCTGTTTGTTCCATTCTCTCTCTCTCTCTCTCTCTCTCTCTCTCTCTCTGTCTCCTTCCTCTTGCCCCCCCTCTGCCCCAGCCCGGTGACCCCCAAGTCGTGCTTGCCAAGTCCTGTCTGTTCTAGTCCCGAAGCAGTTCACTCGAAGTTGTTCGGTCCTGGTTGCAGCTTTTCCACATCTGCCTTCGTCCCGTGTAGATTGATGCGTTTCTTTGTAATTTCAGTGTTCTGACAAGATTTTAAAAAGAAAAAAAAAAAAAAGGAAAAAAAAAGGAAAAAATTGAATTTACTGCTGCAGGTTTTTTTCTCTCTCCATGTGTCACTAAGTGAAGTCTGTGCCTTCTATAGCAAAGAGAATATTTTTTACATCCTACTAACAGTAGCTTTTTTTGTAGTGAACATTTTTTGTATTTTTATTTATAAGTCTCATAAGAAAAATAGCAATGTTCAGTTGTATACCTTGAATCTGCAGTTAGAAGAGAATAAAGTTAATTCAGTTGTCGCTGGCTGGACGTGTCTCTGTTTTTTAAAAACTGTCTGTCTTTTTCTGCCTTTCCTGGGGTGGGGAGCTCCGCAGGTGAGCTGAGGCTTCTGTCTGGGGAGGGGGGACGGGAGAGCTCTGGCCTTCTTTCAGCCTTCTTTATGTGGCACTTCTGTGCCATAGTGACAGGGCACACCTCCGCCCCGTAACGTGTGTCCAAACGCCCTGTCGTTCGACCTTCGGTACAAGCTGTGGAGCAGCCCTTGTTGGCTTAGCCTCAACTCCGGTGTTCATGCAGTGACTCGGGCCAGGGGACAGAACAGGTGACCCCCCCGGCCCACCGGGAGCAGACGACCAGGTCGGCCATTGAGTCGGAACCGTTGGCTTACGTTGTCACCTGCTCAGAAGCCCACAGCTGGGGATGGGCAGACCCAGAACTTGCATCCGGGTCCTCCGACACCCAGTGAGGTTCGTCTTTCCAGGCCCCCAGAGGCAGGGTTCTCCCGCCTGGTTTTCGTTACAGTGACACGTTCAACTTCGTCCTTGCACTCAAGCAAGATCCAGAAATCGCTCGACGAGAACCTGCCACCCCGTGGAAGGCCCCTGGGTCTGTGGCAGCCCAGCCCCGGGGAGGGAGGGGATGGGAACAGCTGGGAGGTGGGGTTGCCACCCAGCTCCACTGCCAGGACGAGAGTGAGAGCGGGTGGCACAGCTCCGCCCACGCAGCCTCAGGTCTCCAGGCCGGTCATCCCCCCTCTCACCCGGTTGGGAGCCTTGTCCTGGTGGCCCAGAGCAGGGAAACCTGAGCTGCCCAATCCCGGGGGCACCGGCCCGGTGCCCCTGCCCGCTCAGACCGAAACAGCCCGTCTCCCCACCAAGACCTGGGGACGCAGCAGTGATGGGAAGCCAGGGCCAAGCCCGACCTGCCTTACTGTGAGTCACTGGGCACCGGGGCCCTGCGTCCCCCTGCCTGGCGCCCCAGCCGGCAGGAAGGAAGGCCGCAGTCTGCCTCCCCGGGATTGCAGGGCTGCCATCTCAGCCCATGTGCACCGCAGGGGCCATGGTCCGCACGTGCACGAACCTGGGGCTCCTGGGGGGACGCCCTTTCCAAGAAGGGGGACACACCGCGGGGCACCCTCCCAGCCCCTCTAAGCGAGGTGGCTCTCCTTTCCTCCTCCCCTTGCCTTCCCGTTTCCTTCCTTTCATCTTCCCCTCCCATCCCATCCCTCTCTCTCATCAGGGCTTTCTCTCCCTCTCGCGTCTGTCCCCCATGCTTCATCCTCTCCCCGTATTTCTCAGCTGGGAAAAAAAGCCTTTGCCAGAAATGCGTGGGGTTGGGTTTGTCCCCATTCCTGGCGGGCTGGGTCCCGCTCGTTCCCCGCCCCCGCCGGCCTCCCGCCCCTCCCCCACACGCCCTCCGCTCAGGCCTCAGCTTTCCCTTGACAGATGGGAGGACAGCGAGCTCTCCCTCTTTAAAACAACATCTAATCGCCGTTTTCTGTTCTTGGACATCAAAGCCGGGGCTTAGGCGCTGCGCCGGGGTCGCTGCCGCACGGGCTCTGGGGGAGAGGAGGTGAGTGAATAGGGCCGGGCTGAATGGGCTTTGTGTGGCCGCCGGGGTCCGCCTGCTTTACATGCTCTTTGACCCAGATATGATCTCATGGAGAGAAAGGGGCCCCGGCGGGGCCGGCCCGAGAGAAGGCCCCGGGCCTGGCTCCGCCCCGCTCGCTCCCTCCCTCCCTCCTGCCCGCGCCGCCCTGGGCCCAGCCCTGCAGCCCTGGGCAGCCCCCTCCAGACAGGGGTCAGAGGCGGGGCCAGGCGGCCGGGGCGGGGCTACGTTCCTCCTGAATGTGTCCCGGAGGACATGGGGGGGAGCCCCCCACCCCAAGCACAATGTCCCTCCTGGCCAGCACCACTGGGGTTCAGGTGGGCACTTGGGTCCCAGCCTGTCAGCCCTAGCAGGTCTCCTCCCAGCTGCTCTGAGGGGTTCCTTTCACCAAGTCTCAGGGCAGGCCAGCTGAGACTTGGTAAAAACTGGAGAAAATGTGGCAGGTGCTGACCAGGAGGGGACCGGACTGAGGAACACTGCCCCCCGCCGCTGCCGCCCTCTGTCCCAGCCTTTTGCGTCCAGAGGGATTTCCTCCAAATGCAAATAGCTTCGCGTGGTTCCTTAGACTAAAGGCCCCGTGCTCCTCACCCTTAGGGTGCAGTTCAGGCTCCTTACCAAGGCTTACAAGACGCTAGGTGACAGCGCCCCTGTACTCACCACCCCAGCCTGGCTGGGATCACCCCCACATCCCAGGGCCACCCCTACTCTGTGCTCCAGACAGCCGGAGCACAGGTGGTTTCTGGGAGACGCCAAGCGCTGTCACCTGTGGGCCTTTGCACAGGCTGCCCACACGCGGGCTCACCTCCCTGCTGTCTGGCTCGCTCAGCTTCTCAGTATTCAGGTGTCAGCTCCCACCTGACCTCCCTCAGCAAGCCCGCCCGTGGTCCCTGGGGGCCCGAGTCCTCCTGAACACCGTCGGCGGCAGCGCACCGAACCACCCGCTCTCGAAACTGTTACCATCAACCCGACGTGGAGTGTCTTGCGGGCAGGAATGGCGTGTTGAGTGTTGAATTATCTTCTGTTCCCAGAGCCCCGTGTGGTCTGGCACGTGGTGGGCACCCTGTGAGTCAGGGGTGTCCAACCTTTAGGCTTCCCTGGGCCACACTGGAAGAACCGTCCGGGGTCACACATAAAACACACAACAGTCACGATAGCAGATGAGCTACAAAAACAAACAAAACCAAACCCTCCGTGCATAACCCTCGTCCTGTTGTAAGAAAGTTTACACATTTGTGTTGGGCCGCATGCAGAGCCGTCCTGGGCGGCGGGCTGGACAAGCCTGCTGTAGATCTTGGTTGAATAAATGGATGAAAAGAAGGAAAGAAGGAGAGAGGCAGGCAGCATGGGGGGCTGAGGTTGCAGCTGCCAAGGAAGGGTGAACCCCTGGATGCAGGCGCACATCACGTGCCGCCTGAGCAGCTCCACCGGCTGACTAGAGGCCACAGCGGAGGCCCCTGCTGCCCGTCACTTGTGTCCCAGCGCTTCATAGAGACACGGGAGCTGTTTGCCACGTGCACGGGGCAGTGCACAGGGCAGTACGCGTCACAGGCAGGGCATGGGGGGAGGGCTGCGCGCGCGGGGGGGGACACCTGGTCCCCGGCCAAGGCAGGTGGCCATCCCCCAGCTCTGTCCGTGGCTCTGGGCCCACCGTCCCCACTCCGAGCCCCTGGCCCTCGCGGGCCGGCAGGAGGGCGGGCTCCTCTCCGAGCCGTGTGTTCCACTCGCCGGGGCTGCCTCAGTGAAAGTGAACTCACTCATTCAAACCTGACTCGCAGCCCCAGCCCCCCGCAGCGCTAATTACCCTGCAGTTCTAAACGGATTGCGGACGCTGCGCTTAAGCCCTCGTATTCATTTACTGACTACATTAATAGCCAAGCCGCTGCCTTCAGCCGCTCCCCACTGCACGCTGGCTGGCTGCACCCCGTTCCTCGGGGAGGTGGGGTGCAGAGGCGCGGGGGCCTGGCACACAGCCCCCAGATCTGCCACGTTCCCGGAGCCCCTGGGGCCAGACAACAATGGGGAGATCAGTGCCTTTGTCCACACGCACTCCAGACCCCAGGGAGGGGGCCCCTTCTCTGTTCCTGGTTCTTCAATAGAGCAGGAGCACGCAGTGCACCCCAGCTCACCCCCCAGAAGGACCTATTTACAGGACACTCGAACCTTCTCCTTAGCTTTCACGACTCTTGGGAGGTGCCTTTTACAATGGGCCAAACTCAGGCTGCGACCCTCCAGCTGTCTGTGGCGACGGCTGCACTTGAAGCCAAGACTTGGAATTCCTCCCACAGCTCCGTTCTTTCCTCTCCGCCATGCCCCGGGCCCTGTGCCCCCCGCAATGGGCCTTCCCGGCCCCCGCGCCCCCCAGGGGCCTTCCCGGCCCCAGCCCCCCACGTCCGACAGTTCCTGCTCCTCGCCGCCGGGAGGAAGCAAGGCCTGTGTTGAGTCAACAACTTTTCGGCCTCATTCACTCGCTTGCGCAGATGTGCTGGGAGCTTGGGTCCTAGAGCCTTTCCTTCATTCTCAGGAGCCTTCTCCCAGGGCGGACCTAAGTGAAAGCTGGGCCATAGCCCCGCCTCCCTCCCCTTCTCCCTTCCCACACCCCCATCCCTGGGGAAGGAGCTGGCTGTGGGCTGTCCTGCCTGTTGTCCCCGTCCCAGGGCAGTAGTGCCCATCACAAGGCTGGCAGCCCCTCCTACCTCTCCGAGTGCCCGCACGTCCCTTAAGACAGAGCCTGGCTGGGCCCTGGGGCATTGCAGCATCCTGAAAACCAGATGGGCACCATCAGGGTGCAGCATATGGACCCCTGAAATCAAGCACCAGGCTCTGCCCTGATTTGAAGTAGCACAGTGGGTGCCATGCTGGGTGACCCCTGAGGGAGGGGGTTGGAGGGGGCCTGGCAGAAAGAACCGGGGGTTCAGAATCAGGAGTACCTTGACGTGAGCTCAGCTGTGTCATTTACTGTGTGACCTTGGCTACAATTCAAAACTTCTCTGCGGCTCCTTTTCCTGAACTAGAAAAATGGGGTACAGTAGTGCCAGCCCCTCCTACCTGCAGGAGAGTCATCAACTGAAGGCACGTGAATCAGCCACGTGCTATAAAAATGGAAGCTGTCGATGGGGTGGGCTCAGGGCTGGGCTGGGAGGGGAGCTGGGGGCCTAGACATTGATTTCAGGGCAGGAGCCCCCACAGCCAGGACCCAGGAGCCTGGAGTTGTGGGGTGAACGGGTCCTCTGCCGGCATCACCGGGACTCTGTCGCCACCTAGTGGGCACTGGCTGGAGGTGCTTCTGCTCCCTGGGTCTGGAGAGGGTCTGGGAAAGCACGTCCGGTCGTGAGTGGCGTTGGCTCCTTTAGGTCCCTTCCTAGACCAGTTCTAGCTAGGTAAGGGGAGAATGTGGTCCCGATCCGTGCCAGAGAAGGGACACTGTCAACTACTGGGGAGAATTCGTCAGGACTTTCCCGAAGTTCGGAGTTGACATCTCTTTCCTGACCATGGATAACTGGCCACGTCCAACCCAGCGCCTCCCGTCCGGGCAAGGAAGCTGCTGTTAGCCAGCCCGAACCCCAGACCGGCGGGGCCGCATCTGACCAAGGGAAGACTGCCCGCAGCTGGAATCCAGCTCCTCGGAAGCTCTGCCACTCGGAGAGAAGCAGGCAGGCCAAGGAGTGGGGCACGAGGAGCTCACTGTAACCACGTCTGGCTCACCGGGGCCCGAGAGGTGACCCCAGCGGGCCAGAGGCAATGGGACAACTCCTACCTCCTGAGACCCTTCCGAGAGCCTAGAAAAAGCCCCGATGGAAGGTCGCTAAAGTCAGCTCCTGCCTCTAAACAGACCTGCTCTTCTAATTGGCTGAGAGCCTGGTACCTGGGCCGCGAACCCGCCACAGCTCCAGCCTGGCTGGTAAACGCCCGAGTGCCCCAGGTAACAGCGGAACTCCCTGCGAGACCGTGGACTACCCAGTCCCTTGGGCATTGGGGTCTGAGGATTATTCGCGTGGACGTAACCTTGGGATGGATGGTTCTTTCTCGTTGCCCCTTGGCACCTCCAGCCATCTCCAGTGGATGCAACAAAATGGTTTGCAAGGCCCTTCCCAAGGCTAAACTTCCAAGATTCTATGGTTCTCACCAACTGTGAAGAATCTCCAGGGGCAGAGGACACCTGTGGCTGCATGCCACCTGTTGGCACTTCCTGCAGCATTCCACCTTGCATTCCTCCCACCACCTGCCACCTAGCGCCGTGTGGTCTTCTGCTTAGAGTGAGCTTCTAGTGACACTGTGTGGGGAGAAAGGGGAAGCGCATGCGTGGTGGTGGGTCTCACGGGCAGAGTAAGGGAAGGGCTTCCGCGGTGAACCCCATTTGGGAAGGGACAGAGTCACAGCACGGAGGGATCGGGGTGGGGCTGGGAGGGGCTGGACCTCACCAACTTGACTGATATTCACCTCATCCCCAGAAATCCCTTGCCAATTAGCATTTCTCCTTAACAGCCTCTCCCAAGCCCCTGCCCCTGGCCTGTCCCTGAATTCCCCCGAGCACAGCTGGCACCAGGCTGGAAGCCCAACAAAGTGAGCCCCCGAGGGACAGTCTGGTGGAATCGGGGCCTGTCATGCCGTCGGAGGTCAGCCCCTCCCGTGGGCTCCGGTCTCAGCTCCCTGTGCAGGCCCCTTCCCCCTGCACGCGTCGCTCGGCCGCAGCCATCCCTCCGGCACCCGACGACTCCGTCAGCCGGCCCACGTCTACTCGCAACGCAGCCTGTCCTGGCCCCACCTCCCTCTGTCGCTGCCACCTCCTTGGAGCAGCGGAATTCTGGAAAGAGCTGTGTGTGGACACTGTCTTCCCCGCGTGGGCCACAGCGGTGTCTGACCTGCGGTGCGTCCTGTTGACTCCGCAGTAGTCACCCGGCCAAGTTCTTCAGGGGCTCCCCCCCCCGAAACACGGAGGCTGCCCCGCTGTCTGCACCTCGCCGGCCCTCTCGGCCGTCACCGGTCCTTTCGGAAACTCTGGCTTTGCTGGTTTCTCCTGCCCCTCGTGCCAAGGCTTCTCGGTCGCAGTGGCTGCTCCTTCCTCTTCCTCTGCTGGCATTTTGGGTCTCATTCAGATCATTGGGCCGCACGTACACTACACCAGCCCGACAGCTGAGGAGCTAAAATAAAGGTCCGTGCGTAATTGTCGTCAGGTTTTAAGAACGTTTACGCATGTGTGTTGGGCTCATGCGGCCCGGGGCCACGGGCTGGACGAACTTGACTTCGAGTACCTCTGAACGCTTCCTCGATCCTCTTACCTTGTCTATCTACTTCGCCCCTTGGGCATCTCACTCCTGTCCTTATAGTATGTGCTAATGACTCACAAGTTCTTACTCCAGTCTTGAGTTTCCCACTACGTGCCAGACTCAACTGCTTAGCTGGCACGTGACATCTCAATGTCTAACGGGCATCTCCAACTTAATGAGCTCTTATCAGAAGCCTTATGCACACATGTCCATGCCTGTCTCTTCCATCGGGTACATGGCTATTGCTAGCTGCCATAACAGGTAGATCCAAAATACACAGTGGCTCCAGTACAACAGAGGTTTATTTCTCACTCTTCTAATCGTCCAAGGTGAACGTTTGTGGTCGCTAGGTCCTGTGGCTCTGCCATTCCTGGAGGCCTTGTCATCATTTTCATCTGTCCAGAAGAGGGGGAGAACATGTTTGAAGAGGGCTTGCCTGCTTTTTAAAAACCGTGGCCCCAGTCGTGATATATAGGTTCCTGCTTTCATTCCTTTGGATTGTACACAATCGCATGGCCACATCTAACGGCAAAGAGACTGAGAAATGTATTCCAGCTACGTTCAGAGAAGGAGAGATTGATTTTCTGCCATAATCTGTCCTTCTAGTCACCAAATATCTGTTTACACTCTGCTTCCTACACATAGAACAAGCTTACTCCCAAAGAGAACTAATTTGTGGTGCTGATGGTATAGTGGCGAGCATCGCTGCCTTCCAAAGAGAACTGATTCAAAATTCCATCCTGTCTGGGCCTCTGTAGGCAGCATACGGATCTCTCATCCATGCAGCCAGCCTCTCTTTTGATTGGAGCATTTGATCCATTTAAAGTAACTTGTTAAATATGTAGTCATTGCCATTTTATTATTCATAGTTTTAAAACCTCTCCTTTTTTTCTTTCCTTCTTAAAGAAGTCCCTCTAAGATTTCTTGAAATACTAGTTTGATGGTACTTGTAATATTCCTTTAGCTTTTTCTTGTCTGGGAAGCTCTTTATCTGTCCTTCAATTCTAAATGATGGCTTTGGTTGTAGGTCCCTGTTTTTCATCCCTTTGAATATTTTGTGCCAGTCCCTCCTGGCCCACAAAGTTTCTGTTGAGAGATCAGCTGACAGTCTTATGGGAGCTACCTTGTAGGTAACTAAGGGCTTTTCTCTTGCTGCTTTAAAGATTCTCTTTGTCCTTAAACTTTGGCGTTTTAATTATGACGTGTCCTGGTGTGGGCCTGTTTTGGTTCATCTTGTTTGCGGTGCTGTGCGTCCTGGGCTTGTATGTCTATTTCCTTCACCAGGTCAGGGAAGTTTTCAATCATTATTTCCTCCAAAAGGTTTGCAATTATTTGCCCTCTTCCTTCTCTTTCTGGTACCCCTATGATGCAAATGTTGGGACTCTTGATGTCCCAGAGCTCCCTTAAACTCCCCTCCTTTTTTTCTTTTAGATTCTTTTTTCTGTTCTGATTGGGTGTTTCCTGCTACCTTATTTTCTAAATGGCTTGATTTGATCTTCTGCTTCATCTAATCTACTGTTGATTCCCTCTAATGTATCTTCATTTCAGTTATTGTAGTCTTTATTTCTACTGATTCTTTTTTATATTTTCTATCTCCATTTTTATGTTTCCTGTCCCTTTGTTGAAGTTCTCCCTGCAATCATTGAGCTTCCTTATGACCAGTGTGTTGAACCCTGCATGTAGTAGATTGCTTGTCTTCATTTTGTTTAGTTCTTTTTCTGGAGCTTTGTTCTATTCTTTCATTTGGGATATGTTTCTTTGTCTCCCCATTTTGGCTGCCTTCCTGTGTTTGTTTCTATGTATTATGTAGGGCTGGAATTTCTCCTGGTCTTAGTAGAATGGCCTTATGTCGTAGGTGTCCTGTGGGACCCAGTGGTGCAGCCTCCCTGGTCACCAGAGCTGGGAGCTCCAGGTGTGCCCCTTGTCTGGTTGTGTGTACCCTCCAATTATAGCTGAGACTTGCCGTTTGCACATCAATGGGAGGAATTGACCCTTAGGATGATTGGTTGTGAGGACTGGTCATGACTTCAGTCAAGGGGCTGTGGGGCAGGGGCTGACCATACAGAGCAGAGTTTGCTTTAGCAGGGCTCTGGTGCCTGCCTAGTCTGCCCTCTGGGTGTGTTGTCCTTGGTGGCAGCTGGGTGATGCTCTGGCTTGGTTCAAAGCTGTCCACCAGGAGTGCCAATGCTGGGGCCTCCTAGAAGATTTGCAGATGTCCACCACCCACACTGGGCTTGGAGTTGCCTGGAAAGGCCAATCTGCAAACTGAGACACCAGCCATCACTAGAGCCAGGCCTAGGGCTGCTCAGCCAGAGGTATGTGCACACCGAAGCCAGATGCTGCTTGTTTGGGTTGTATGAACCTTTAAGAGATTTTAAGAAAGTCCACAGCATAAACTAAGACAGGTTGTGTGGAAAAGCCATAAAAAGTGGCTGTGGGGTGGGGGTGGGGTCTTAGGGAATCACTGGGTGGGGGCAGACGAAAGGTGGTAGCCAATTTGATGGAGACTCAGATATGATGTTAGCCTGCATGCAGGGAGGGGGCAGGCTCAACAAAGCAACAATGGCTTCTGCCAGTTCCTCCCTCTGGGAGAAAGCTGCCTGCTAGCCCTCACGCCCAAGCTAGTTCTTCCCTGTATGTACCTGGAGCCTTTCACCCTGCTGCCCCAGTGCTGGAACTCAGAGCAAATAAGTCTGTGTGGGGGCCCTTTAGAGAAACATCCAGGACTGCAGCCGCCCTCTGGCTCACTCAGCCACAATCTCTGCTGGTCTTCACAGCCCGAAGTTATGGGGACTTCTCTCCCCAGCACTGGAACCCTGGACTGGGGAGCCTGGTGTGGAGTTGGAACCCTTCATGCCTCTGGGGGGGGACCTCCATAATGGAAATATTCCTCCCGATCTTTAATGGTGACAAGGGTGTGTGGGATCAGCTTGTTCTATGCCCCTCTTCCAGTCTCGAGGTGGCTTCTTCTGTACGTCTATAGTGTAGGGCTTCGGTTCAGCTAGACTTCAGGCGATTCTCAGTGGTGGCAGTTCTGTCATTAGTTGTAACTGGTGCGGTCCTGAGAGGAGGTGAGCACAGCGTTTCCCTGCTTCACCACCTTGACCGGAGATCCTGAACCCAGACTTGCAAGCATGTTGGAGAGAAGCAGGCTCCTGGGCAGAACTCCCACCGAGCTGTCTGCGTCTTCCAAAATACCTCATCATTCTGCACTTCCCGAGTCTCTGCCTCCCATTTGCAGTCGGTTCTCACCGCAAACCTCAAACACCTGTCCCTCCCTGCTCATTATCTTCAGAAAAAAAAAAAAGTTTCCAGCTGGGAACTCTCGGTTTCCGACTCATTCCCATAAATTTGTGCGGGCGCCCATCCTTGCCTTTCCCTCTGCAGGCAGAACATGAACGTTTTTCTCTCAGAGGCTCGGCGTTAGCCGCCGCCTGATGTCTTTCTTCGCCTCTGCAGCCCGCTGTCGGCACTTCCTCTGACCTCCAGCTCGACTCCCTACTCCTGACTTCCTGCACGTGTCAGTGCCGCCTTCCTCGTTCTCCAGTTCATCCTTACGCTTCCTTTAAATGCCTCTGTTATTGTTTTGTAACTTCTTGATTTGGACGTTTAATACTTTTTTTCTGTTTATTAATATAAGTATTTAAGATCATGACTCTGCCTTCGCCTTATTTGTGTCTTACAGATTCTGATCTGTAGGGGTTTTCTTTCTGTATATTTAAAAAAAAAAAACCAAACTTTTTGGTTTCCTCATGGATCCAACAATGTTTAAGAGATAAAATTAAAATTAAAGTAAAGTCTTTCATTTTCTGGTTTCGTAATTAATATCTATTTTATTGCCTTTTGTTCAGTGTATGCTATTTTGTATGACTTTTACTTTTGGGAAGTTTTATCATTTCTCTGTGTTTTTATATACAGTTAATTTTTTTAATATCTCATGGATAGCTTTTAAAAAGCTATACTTTTTGTTTTCAGATTACGGAGTTCAATATATAAATTCACCAAATTTATATTATTGTATTATGGATTCCATTATTATTCCTTCTGCATTCTTACTTAGCTAGGAAAGTGTGAACATAAGAAGCCTGTGCCCTCTGTCCGAGTATGGCTAGGCAGTGTTGGAACCCCAGACTTGTCTTCACTCTGAACATGGTGCCTGAGCAGAAGCCGTGTGACTGGTGGTCTCACAGCCCAGAGCATCCTGAGGAGTGTGAGGGGTTTCCCTTGCTCCTGAGTGGGCAATGGGGACAGGGTAGCAAGACCGAGAGGTGCAGGCAGGGAGGCTGGGTAAAGGGGATACTGCAACCCTTGGTGCTCAGTGATCCAGGACCAGATTGTACAGTGTCAGCTCAGTAGGTGCCAGGAGCACGCACAAATGCCAGCCCTGTGCCTGGCACCCAGTAGGTGTCCCACCTCTATCCTGTGCCTGGCACCCAATAGGTGTCCCACCTCCATCCTGCTCCCACTCCAGCCCCACCCTGGGTGAAGGAGGACTCCAAGGGATTTAATGTCAACCACCCATTTGAACAGGACTTGAAGAAGAAATTCAGTTCAGTTACAGGACAAGCATTCCCGTGCATGCTCATCCCACGGCATTTGTGGCTCCAGCTCCGACCTCTGTAAGAGCCAGACATGTATCGGCTTAGATTAGGTTTTTTGGCCTCAAGCTGAACGTGCTCAAAATTAACCCCGCCTTTTCTCATCTTCTCGTCCTCGTCACCTCTCCACTGAAACCTGGTTTTCTTCTCGCCTTCCCTGTTTTACTGACACATTAGCAACATTCATACAGTTGTCTAGGGCAGAAACCAGGGTGTCGTGTTGGGGGGTGTAGTTGGCTGAATATCAAAAGCCAACAAAGGCATCTCCAACCTCATACATATTGGGGGTTCACAGGGGATTTAGCATAAACACTAGGCATGCTTTTTAAATAGGTTGGGAAACCACTGTAGGAGATGCAACACAGTGGACCAGAGAGACCAGGAGCTCTGCTATCCCAGCCAAAGCCACAGAAAAGGCAGGGGGCTGGGGCAGGGTGCAGAGCAGTGTCTGGTGTTGGAGGGGGGAACTGGGAAGGTGGACGGGAGGAGGTGAGTGTGGCAGAGGTGAATGGCCGCAGGGAGGAGGGCTCAGGACATGTCCTTCTTTGGCTGTTCTGGTCCTCAGCCAAGTGTTTGCGGGCAGGGGCCGTGACTAAGCCTGAGCTCCCTCTAGAAGGGTCCCTGGGGTGGGGGTGGGGGAGAATCAGCCTGCGTGCTCTGTTCTGGACAGAGCTCCTTACCCTCCACGGCGCTCCAGGAATTTACGGTGCCTGATGTCTGTCGGGGGGGTGTTCAGTCCTCAGCAGACCCCGACTGCTTCCAGCTGTCCCAGAAGCCCGCGGGCGATGACTCCCTCCATTGCCTACCGAAACCCTGCGAGGCTGCTGTGAAGTCAGACGCTGGCCTTCTTCAGCCCTGGGGCTGGTTCGTGGGAGGAAGGGGAATTATGCACCTTTTAAACCAGATGCTTGTCTTCTTCAGCCCAGGGGCAGGTTTACAGTGGGGGTGGGGGAGAGGGGCCAGACAATCTTGTTCTACACGATTTCCAGGTAAATAGGGGTGTTTATCTCAGAGAGGTTTATGATATAGTCCGCTAATGGCTAGGGGTTAGGGAAAAGAACTGGACCACAGAAGAAAAGCTGTGCCTCCTCTAGTTTTGAGGGTTCCCCCAGGTAGAATGAAGAGAGTAGAACCCTCCACAGTCTCCGATTCTAGGCAGTTTGGGGGACAGTTCCCTCCGGGCCAGTCCTAGGCCTGATGGGATGAAGTTTCCCTTGTCCTTCGCTCTCTGGACACAAGGGGGCAGCAGAGCCTTGAGCTTGGCAGGCTGCAGGCCAACGGGGTGAGCGGACTGAATTCCCCTCACCCTTGCTTGCCCTGGGCCTGCTGGTTTGCCTGAGGCCTGCTCTCCTGTTCACCCCAGTGTCTGAATGGTGGGGTCAGGAAGAGGAGGGACACTGATTTGCACTGACCTTCACTCAGCCATATAGAATATGCCCTGCCCACCTCTGCCTTCACAAGGAAAGCTGAGTCCCAGGAGAGCTACCCCAGATCTACCTGCTCCAGGGTCCTGCGAGAGACTGGCCCATAAGTAGCCCACATGACAGACCCAGTGGGAGCCACCCCAGCTGGAGCGGAATCCCTCTGGACCCTGTGTGCTGTAGTGAAAACCTCCCCAAAGCCCACAGGGCAGGAGGGCCAAGTGCAGTGGGTAGGGCACAGTAAGCCCAGCCGTTCTACCGGACAGCTGTCCCGGCCAATGCCTGTGTCAGGTCCCTGCTGGGGCAAAGGGGAACTGCATTCTGGCCCTTCGAGAAAGGTGACAATCGTGTAGGCAGCTGGCCATTGCAACATAGTGTGGTAAGTTCAGTGAGATGTGCAGGGCATTGGGGCGCACAGCAGAGGTGCATTAACCTAGACTTGAACTTGGGGTGGAGGGAGGTCATGGAAGGCTTCCTGGAGGTAATAATGTCCAGGCTGAGCCCTGAGGATAAAGAGGCTTATTTAGCCAAGGAACAGTAGAGAGGGCTTTTCTGGTGAGGGAACAGTAAGAACAGGAGATCAAAATCAACACGGGGAGATCAAAACAAGTGCCCGTGTGTCCGGCAGAGCCCCAGCCTGACACCCTCCAGCGCCGCAGCTCTCTCTAGGCACACACCGGTGTCCTGGCTTTGCCCACTCCTGCCCCAGTCCAAAGAGCTTCCTGAACAGCTTTGTACGTTTCTATTGGAGATGTGGAGAAATGGATTTTGCAGGATTAGGGTAAACCGGAGACTTGGAGGCTGGGAAATAGTTTCTGGGTGCACCTTTCCCTCTGGCTAGGCTGACCAGATGTCGAGTTTTAAACAGGACAGAAAACAACAGTACTATCCCATTTCAGATGGTACGTAGGGTCAGCCTACGGACACCTTGAATGGTGTCCAGCCCAGTGAGATTAGACTGACCCTACGCACCATTTTAAACAGGACAGGACTGTTGTTTTCTGTCCCATTTAAAACAAGACATCTGGTCAGCCTACCTCCGGGGAACTTGCATTTCCCTGAGCCTTAACAAGTGACCCCACCGCACATTGGGGGACTGATGGGCAAATGGACAAAGGAGGTAGTGACATCATATATTCAAAGAAATCCAGGGGTTAAGATTGTAAACAAATAGCACACACCATTCCAAAACCCAAAACCGTTAATACATTGATTAACTAGGTTGCATGAATATTAGAATCCTGATGGATGAAAGACCCCAGAGCCAAAGTGATCAGGCTGACAGATTGGAAGAACTATTTGCAATAGATAAAACCAACAGGGAACATATCTTCTAGATTATACAGAGACTACACAACTCGGCAACGACAGCAGGAAGTGCACAGTAGTGCAGGAACGAGGGTACAGTCGGGAAACTTAGGGATGAGCCAACCCCGAAGGTTAGCATGCGCTCTGTGGCAGAGATGCCCAACCCTTCGCCCATTTCCAGGTCTTCTCTCCTGTGGCACACAGCTAAACAACATTTCTCAGCTCCCTTGGCTCAGAGGGCTGTGAACAAAAAAGTAAGCATTGGTTTTGTGAAGTCACTGAGATTTGGGGTTTGTTACCTCGCTGACACGCATGTGTCCATGTGCTCACACTCACCAGAGGAAGGCAGAAGAAATGCACCACTTTGCTTCTTTTCGTTCCTGGCAAAAGTAACTGCAAAGTGGATGCTTCCGAGATCTGTGGAATGGGCCGGAGGGGTGTGTGTGTGTGTGTGTGTGTGTGTGTGTGTGGTGACACAGGAACTCCCAAGCGCTGCTTGTGGCACGTAGACTGGTGGAGGCTCGCTGGTGCCAAGCTGGTGCTTGCTAAAGTCCAACGTGAGGCTTAGGACTCAGCAGTTCTACCCCCCAGAATGGAATGTTCTCCCTGGAAATGCTCGTACAGCCTCTGCAGGGGGGGTGGGGGGGGGTGGCTGAACGTTGCAGGGGGAGGCAGAGGCGATGTGGGTGTCCACCCCTGGGGGAGCAGATAAGGAAGTGAGGGGGAGCCACACAGCTCATGGAGAAGGGCGGGGGGCGAGGCAATGTGAATGGGCCTTAAAAGCAAAGTGAAGGTGATGTGAAGGTGCCTGCAAATCGCCTGCACGCGTTTCTGCAAAGTGCCCACAGAGGAAAGACGCTGCATTTCCCAGGGCTGCCGCGGGGGGCGTGGACGCGGGGAAGCGGGGAGAAAGCGGAATGGAAGGGGCGCTGCTTTGTACTGTGCAGGTTCACTTCCCGCGCTGACGAGGCCGAAGGCCGGCCGTCGGAGACCTTCTGCACTTCCGAGCCCCGGCTTTCTTCACGGAACCTGATTTCCGGGAGGTTATTACATCTGTCCTCAACGCTTTAAAGAGGCCCGTGTTCACAGCTCTGTCCCATGTCATAGGCCTTCTGTCTGCACCACCTGAACTCAGGATTTTTCAACAACTAAACCAAACCAAACCATAAAAGAGGAATGGAATTGCAAGATCCAATCTTCATCCAAACAGCTTTTCCTCAGAAATGCTTTTTACATCGGAATAAACAGAGGGAGAATTGACTGTTTTATCCTCATATTTGCATAGTGTCATCAGTGACAAATGTCTCAAAACTTCCTGCAACCTGGGCAATGAATTCAGTGGCCAATTTAAAATGTGGGGACATGGGACTATAGATAAGCAGTATCTAGATAACTGAAGTTTCTGGTATGAAATACAGCCATGTGCAACAACGTGGAGAGACCCCCACAACATCATGCAGTGTAATAAGGCAGACAGAAAAAACCAAGAACCACATGACTTCACTCATATGTGGAATATAAAACAAAGCAAGAAAAAACAAAAATAAAAACAACCTCATGGACACAATCAATAGTTTAGTGGTTACCTGGGGGCAAAGGGGCAGGGGTGGGGGAGTCAAGTACATGGTGATGCAGAGAGAGCTGACTCGGGGTGGTGAGCACATATGCAGCACACAGACGATGCGCCGCACATTGCACACCTGGAACCTGTGTAATTCTTCTTAACCCATGTCACCCCAATAAGTCTAACAATAAAAAAATGTTCTGGCAGAAGCAGTGTGTGTGTGGCGGTGGGTCTCTGGGCCCATGGTTCTGTGGCGGTTCGAACTGTCAGAAACATAGTACTTGCAGACAGTCTGATGGACCAGCCCCCTTGTCTCTCATAGGGACGGCCTGACCCTTAACACAAGGGAGAAGCCCAAAAGGCGTGGACGCCAGGAAGGGGCTCCCCACCGCCCCTCCGTTAAGGCTCGGCTCAACCATCCCTGGACTCGCCTTGCGCAATCATTACAACCTCAGGCGGGCCCTGTGAGATCCCGTCAAACCGAATGAGTCATCGTTTTGCTTGTAATGTTGTTTGTTTGGTGTTAATCACCAAAGCACACGAAGAACTCCCCGGCCGCTCGTTCCTCTGACCCCAGGAGTTGCTTCATTTGGCTCAGCCTTGGTTCTGACCCGGAGGCCCTAGGTCTGGAGTGAGAACCAGGAGAGTCACCTCTCTGCTGTCCCAGCGAGCCCCGCTGCCACGCCACAGGCCGAGGGGGCCGGGACAGCTCCCGATTGGGGCGCGTGTCGGAGCCGAGCACACCCCGGCCCGGAGGCCAGAGCACGCCGGCTGGGTCGCAGGGCCTCGGATCTAAAGCCGGCCTTGAAGTCCGAAGCACAGGAGTCCCTCCCGCCTTGGAAAGAGGCTGGGAGGGAAATGCGACAGTTTCTGTCATGCTCCCCACCACCCTGACCCACCTTCTTTTGCTGAGATAGTCATTTATCCTTCAGTGCCTTTGAGTACCTTAACCCTGTTGAGTGAAATTGAGTTTAAAGAGCTGGGCTGGGGCTGCCTCGCAGAGGAAACTTGGGGCAACCTCTGCGATCAGGGACCCTTGATATCAACATCTGTGCCTGCTTCAAAAGTGACTTCGCGTGTAGACACGCGGGGTTGTTGTTTTTAATCGTGAGGTACACCGTACACGCACAGAACACTTACACGCCGAATGAAGACGGACCTAAAAGGAACACGAGGTAAGCACGTGCCAGCTGGGAAACAGCGCTGCGGGGGCCCCCAGCAAGCCCGTCCGTCCGTCCGGGCCGAGGCCCGCGGGCCGCACGTCGTCGCATGCAAATTCGGAACTTCCTTCACACGTTAGATTGTTTTGCGACTTTTTTGTTTAGCTCATCAGCTGTCCTTAGTGTGAGCATGTTTGATGTGTGGCCCAAGACAGTTCTTCTTCCAACGTGGTCCAGGGAAGCCGCAAGGCTGGACGCCCCTGTCTTAGAAACACCCCCTTCTCCCTCCTGAGCACACCCCCACTTTTCCCTCCAGAAGCAACCGCTGTCCTGATGTCTAAAGTAATCATGTCATTGTTTTTCTCGGCGGCTTACTATTCGTGTAGCCCTCACTAAGTCCTGTGGTTTTCTTTTGCCTGGTTTGAGCTTCACGTAAGTGAAGTATAAAGGTCAGTCTTCTTTCCGACTTGCTTTTCTCACTCCCGTTACGTGGAGAAGCACACGTGGTGATGCCCAGACCTGTAACTGGTTCATTTCAGTGTGGCCTATGCCACTTCATTGATTCATTCTCCCGTTGCTGGATGTTTAGGTTGTTTCTCGTTGGGGCCGATTTCAAACAATGCCGCGGAGAAGGTTCCCAGAAGTGTGCCAGGCTCTGCCTAGGAATGCCCCTGGGCGTGCAATGACCGGGCACAGCCTAGGTACGTGCAAACTCAACTCCACCAGTCCGTGCTGGCCTGTTTTCCGGATTGGGGCCCCAGTTTACATGCCCGCTAGACATACAGGAGAGTACTTGTGGGCAAGGTCCTGGGTGCAGCTCAGATGTTATTCTCACCAATTTGGTGGCTGCACCAGTATCTCCCGGTGGTTTAATTTGCATTTCATGAATGAGATTAAGCATCTTTTCATAGGTTTATTGGCTATGGGCTTTTCCTTCTTATAGGGTCTGTGCAAGTCTCCCGTGCTGTTCTTCATTTTCATTTTGATTCACAGACTTCTTTATCACATCTGGGACGTACGTCCTTTCTGTCTGTTGCCTGTGTGGTAGCATCTTTTCTCATGCTGTGGCTGGTCTCTTCAACTTCTAATGTGTCTTTGGCTCAACAGACATTCTTTTTTTTTTAATGTGTGGGCAGTTCCCTGGCTGGGAATCGAACCCGGCCGCAGCGCGGACAGCGCCGAAGCCTGAGCCACTACGCCACCAGGGAGCTCCTCAACAGACATTGTTAATTGTAGTATACTCAAATTTATAAATCTTTTATTTATGATGAATGATTTCTGTATCTGGTTTAAGAGACCCTTTTCCACCTTCAAGAGCATGAAGATATTCTTCTCTATTACCTTCTAAATCCTAAGAGTTTCGCCCTTTATACCAGGGCTCTCTGGAAGAATCCAGCCCTAAATGCCTCTATTTGTAGTATGTCGCTGGCTACTTTCCGGACAGCCCTTGTATACAGTTTTTAAATCTCCCTGAATTGATTTTTGTGTATGAGGTGAAGAGAGGTCCTAATTCCATTTTCGCTCCTATGGTTACTCAATTACTTCAGCACTGCGTATTGAAAAGTGTCCTTTCCCCACTGAGCTGGCACATCCCCTCTGTCACATAGCAAATGTTTAGACAGATGTAGGTCCGTTTATGGGCGTGCTGGCTCTTCCACTGGTCTGTTTGTCCCTCGTTAGACCAATCCAACACAGTCTTAATTACTTCAGCTTTATATTAAGTGTTATATCTGGTAGAGCAAGTCCTCCTACCTTATTTTTCTTCTTCAAGAGTAGCTCTCTTGGCCCCTGGCACTGTCATATAAATTTTAGAGCTGGCTTGTCAAGTTCCAACAAAAACCTATTGGGGTTTTAATTGGGATTTTACTGAGTCTATAAATCAATTTGGAGAGATATGACATCTTTACAATGTTGAGTCCTCCAATCCGTGAAGCAGTCTATTTCTCCATTTATTTAGGCCTTCTTTAATGTCTTTCAATAAAATTTTATCATTTTCTCCATTAACATATTATACACGTTTTGTTGGATTTATTCCTAGGTACTTCCCATGTTTTTAAGGCCATTCTGAGCGAAGTCTGTTTTGAATTTCATTTCGTAACTGTTGCTTGTTAGAAATGAATTTATTTTTTTATACTGACTTTGTATCCAGAAACTTTTCTAAACGCTTGTATTAATTCTAGTAATTTATTGGTAGATATTTTTATTTACTATGTATGTCATTACTACATCGTCCGCTTATAATAATAATTTTATCTTTTTGCTTTCTCATTCTTATACCTTTTAAATACCTACTGTGCTGCCAAGACAGTGACGTGGTGAGTAAAATTGGTCATCGTTAGCATTCTGGTCTCTGCCCTCGAGTCTGAGGGAAAGCCGATACAGGCGTCATCCTGAAGGATGAAGTTTGTTGGGGTTTTTGTAGATAATCCTTATCACCACGTGAAGGAGGGGCCATTCGAGTCTCAGTTTGCCAAGAGCTGTTTTTATTGTGAATCCATGTTGAATTTGAGGTTTCTTTATGTATCTATTGAACAAATCAGGAAGTATTTTTCCTTTAATATGTAAACATGGTGATTTACATTAACTGATGTTTAAACATTAAATCTCCCTGTATTCCTGGGGTAAACTCACATTGGTCATAGTATAATTACTTTTTTAAAAAGGCTCTTGAATTGAACTGCTTAAGTCAGACCTGTGAAACCTGTGTATCCTACTATCTAGCAGTGTGACCTGGGCAAGTTACTTAACTTCTCTGAACCTCAGCCTCCTCCCATGCTGAGTCAGGAGTAATAACAGGACGGAACTCACAGAACTACTGGAAGCTTTCGTAATGTGTCCACAATGCTTAAAGCAGGGCCTAGACCCTGGCAGCCACATGTCAGTATTTGCTATTTTATTGACTAGATGACAATTTATTTAGAATTTTTGTGCTTGTGTTCATGAGTTTAGCTTGTACGTATTCTTTATCATAAATAACATTGGTATTAAGATTTTGCTAAACTTAACTAGTTGAGAGCTGTTGTCTCTTTTTCTATTCTCTGAAAGAGTTTGTGTAAGATCAGAATTGCCGATTCCTTGAATATACGGTAGAACTCACTCGGGAAGCCATCCGCCCTGAAGGTTTGGTGTTGGAACAATTTTCCATTTAAATTCATCGATGGTTATAGCTCTTAGATGAACATATAGCTTTGTATGTCTTGTGTATTTACTTAGAACCTTGTAAGTCTAACATTTCAATATATTGACATTCAGTTATTCATAATGTTTTATTATCTTTTAAATGTCGGCTGCATCGGCCACGAGGGTCCCTTGTTCAATCCTGACACTGAGTACATGTGCTTTCTCTATTTTCCTCGTGATCATTCTAAACAAAAATTTGTGAATTTTATTAGTTTTTTCAGGGCGCCAGCGTTTGGGCCTTGCTGATTCTCCCTATTGTATCTGAGATTTTATTTCATTAACTTCTGCTCTGCATTATTGTTTATTTTCACGTACGTCTGTCTGACTGTTCTTTTCCTAACTCCATAAGCTCATTTGCTTTCGTTTCTTCTTCACTGGTATACCCATTTGAGGACTGGAAGTCCCTTTAAATACTGTTTTAGCTTCAACCTATAAATTTCGATATTCTTACCGTTACTCAGTTCAAAAAGTTTTATAATTTCTGTTATGATTTCTTCTTCGACCCATGGGCTACTTGGTGCATTTCTTAATTTCCAAACAAATAAGGGTGTTCTCGTTACCTTTTAATTTTTACTGTTAGCTTAAATGTGTTGGTCAAAGAATATACTCTCTGTGATTTCATTCCTTTGAAATATGTTGAGGCCTGCTTTACGGGCTAGTATGGTAATTTTTAATGGCCTCTGTGTTGTTGAAATAAATGTGTAGGTGTTGGGGGTAATATTTTATGTATATCCATTAAGTCAAGTTGATTAATCGTGCTGCTCAGAGTGTAGGAAAAATAGTCAATATTCTTGTAATAACTTTGTGTGGTGACAGATGGTTACTAGACTTATTGTGGTGATTATATCATAAGGAATATAAATGTTGTATCACAACGTTGTACACCTGAAACTAATATAATATTGTACGCCAACTATATTGAACACAAAAGTCCTGCTGCCACATGTTTTTACTGATGTTTTTGTCTGTTTTTACGTGTTCACAAAGGACCTTCTCATTTTATGTTTTGTATTCGTCTGACAGGCCTGGGTCCCTTTTCCCCTCAGTTCTTGCCGTCTTCGGAATTGATATTTTTTTGGTCACTCCATTTCCCATTCTTTGCTAATTTGGAAGTTCATGCAGTTCGATTAGATGATTTTTGTGGTGTCGTGGTCTTTGATCTAAAAGATGGTCATTTCGCCCATCACATTGATAAAATTTAGTTTGGGAAGTGAGTTAGCACAGGCAGAGCTGGGAACAAATGTGTGACCCTGCATCACCACGTGCTGGGCTGGGTGGGACTAACTCCAAGGGCCCGGAGTTGGCAAAAGGGAATTTAAGGGGCTCTCACAGGAAGTAGAGGGCTGCGAGTTCACTTTGAAAGCACTGTCAGGATTTGCATTGAATGAAAGGAACAGGGTGGCTTGGGGACCAGGTGCTTGCTGAATCCTGAGAGATGGCACAGGTCGGTGGGGCTGCGGGGGGC